>QLNU02001850.1:0-13175 GCA_006491805.2 Dysdera silvatica | reverse complement strand
AAATAGAAAAATTAAAAAGGATTAAAGATTATGAAAATTTTATAGAAAAATTAGAGGAAATGTTCATATTATTATTATTATTTTCAACACCAGCCTTTTTATAAACGTTTGCACAATAAAAATGAGTTTCATTTGAAAATTAGGCTACCATGTTATAAGGCAATCACGTTATCTATGTTAATTTTCCTATTAAAAACGCAAAATTTCATTAATTCATTCTCGAACGTCGGTTTTAAAAAAGCGTGCGATTCATATTTAATTTTAAATTTTCTCGCAAATATTTCAAGGTAAGTAAATTTCAGAGTGTTCATTTTTGGAATAAGAGAAAGAAAAACGCCATTTTTAAACATGTTTTCCAAAACTTTATTTTAAATGATTTCACAAAAAACAATTCCAGATGATTTCATGGATAATGCTTCATATTTAATAAACAATAAAGAAATAAACCAATCTTTATTTCCGAGTCAGGAATCAGCGTATCGCAAACAGAAATGGGTCTATCTACTTACTCAATAAACATTGCTTCGTCAAGCAATTTCATTAATCGCCCATAATTACAGCACGTCGACAATCAAGGACTTGCGTGAAGAACGATTTTTATCTAGCATATGGTAAGACAGCACCAGTTACTGCAATTCACTGTAAATAGTTAAGTGACCCTCAACATATCGCTCTGAGAAACAACTGGGTTCTATTGCATACCACATAGGTTGGGAAAATTTCTTTTTAGATGGGAAAGAGAAAGATTCGCAGAGTTAAACGACGGTCAATTATTAGTGTGCTCCAATTGGGGATCTAATGATCGCTATTCGTTGTAGAAGACTCAAGAAAATGCAACCTCGCACTATTTTCACCACCATCTTATTCATTAAAGATCAACTAACTTCTGCGCATGGCGATATAATAGAAAAACGTATTTTTATATTCAGGGGGGTGGGGTGAGCTGCGATTACGTCAGGAAATACCAACAATACCACAGCTCTCATGATTCTTATTCTCTTTGTTATCCTTTCGTATGTTACAGATAACCAATCAGCCATTATTACCTATTTCTCGAGAACTTGGAAATTATGAAACCGATGCAACGATGTTTCTGCTAAAGAAAGTGCAAAAGGAAAACACTTGGATGCATTCTACTTTCTGATGTTTCAACATAACGTTCAACGATATTGCGGTTACGAGGCGCGGCATTTGGAATAAGATGAACAACAACTTGTATTTGAATGTTTTTACTTAGCATAATAATACCTTGCGGTCACTCCTTAAATAGCTGCGTCATGAATAATATATTGAACATATAAAACAAAATTAAGTTTTCTGCTATTTATTCCCAAAATGATCTTTAATTATGGCTACTTATATTTTCTAGCCCAAACTACGATTGATTTTAACTTGCCGAGGCTGTTCGAGAAAGCTAATCAGGAAAATGAATAAAAAAATATTTTTCCAATACTATTACCACAGACTTGGAAATTATAACAGCTACCGATTAGGATATTGTCCAAAATACCACCCTGCAGATCTCCATGAAACTGCATACGCTGATATTGTTAACAAAACGTTTTTTACTGACGTACTCATTTTCCAAATTTGTAGCTTTTCGATTAGCAGGCAAATATTCATTTTGCTTTACAAGAAACTTTCTCCTCTAGTTTTCAAATTAAAAAATTTCTGGTCAACTGAAATGAAAGTTCGATGATGAAAGGCGAAATTATAGCTATTTTCTATTCGAAGCATCTCATCGTCGAACGATCAGTAAACACAAAATGCTCAGAAAATTCTGGGCGATATTCATGTGTCGAATACTTTTGTCCTTACAAAAAATTGTCTGGCCTTTGAATTTCTTTGATCTTGCTACGATGTTTTTTTTTAATATCAAATAAAAAATGTTTAATTTCGCCTTTCGTTTTAAGAACTTCCATTTTGTCTCTTGATATCGAAGTTGAAAACAATCGCGAAGATTAATTTTTGTAGCCAGAGAAGGAAGCATTATGTTCATCGGAGATTAAAAAATTTGGTGAATTGCGTATAGCAATAAAACATTTTGGTAACAAGAATCGATCCTTGTCAGTTGATTCAGATGATTTGATTATCACTTTATGATAATCTGGGATCCAGAGAAAAGTGACCCACAGCATTTCTCCCTCGGATATCTCTCTCCCCTTGTATAACGAGTAGGCTAAAAAAATGTAAGTAATATACTAAATTGTTTAGCAGTAGCACCCCCTCATCCGAGCTTCTCTAAATCGAAATTATCTTCTATAAAATTTGTTTTTAATTATATTTTTAAGTAGACCCAAGGTCAATGATTTTTTCAAAAACGTTCCCACAGTGGAAACCGTTTATAACGAACCCCGGTTATCTGAACGTTGCCTAACTGAAATGACCTATCAATTTTATTTGTAATTATTTTTTTAAGTGGGCACTTAATATAAAAAAATGCTATAGAAGGTCATTTTGTTTAAGCGATGTTCGGATGACCGGGGTTTGTTATAAACTGTTTCAACTGTATGAACGTTATTGATAAAAAAACCTTTACCAAGCGTCCGTTTAAAAATGTAATTAAAAATCAATTTCATAGAAGATCATTCCGATTAAGAGTATTTCGGATGACCGGGGTTCTACGGTTAAAAAATTAAATACATTATTTACATTTTTTGTAGCCTACTTACTATGTACAGGGGATGGAATATTCGGGGCCACTTTTCTGTAAACCGATAATCTGGACATTCATTTTTGGGTTCTTCTCCAATTCATCTCTCTGTTTTAGTAATGCCAAGGAAAAAATTATGACATTTATATCCATTAATTGTCGTCCATCGTTTAGCAAATCTCATAAAGCTAAAATCTATATCGAAGCTTATAAAGAGCTAGAAAATAATTAGAACTTGGTGATGCCAATCTTAAGGTTAATGGGAGAAAAATGCTCATTTTGCTTTTAAGCCCGACTTCAGTATTTATGATACTGGCTTGATGTCCAACGTTTGTGTACAAGGAATGCCATATCTTTTGTATGATCCCAGCAAAATGTTTGGTTATTTTACTGAGAAAACTTTTCAAATATGCTGCTTGTTTCACATTATCCAAATACCGCACATAGTAAATGCATATCGAGTGAATCGCATCCAACCGTGTTTTGCATTGCACCAGGAAGATGGAGCAGTTGAAGCCTATCTAAGAAAAGCTTCTGAAATGACTCCCATCAATTTCCGGAGCAGCAATTTCGGCATGTTATCGATCATATTCTCAGGAAAAATAGTAATAGATTTAATGATTGCTTTTTTTAATGAAAAAATGTGAGAAAGTGGAAAATCACTGGAATCAGATGCAGTCAAGCATTTTGCCACTGATTTCCGAGTTTGCAATATGAACCTTAGTTTAGGAAGCAAGCAGGAAAAAGTACACAGTTTTCTCTACGAGAAAATGTTGATGAGTGAATAAAATACAGTAACACACTGGAGCGAAGACTATGTACTTTGTTCTCGTCGGAACTGCTGCTCGTATGGAAATATTCTTACCTAATAACTTAGTTTTCAGATGTTTTATCAATATGTTTTAAAAAAGCTGTGAGTTCCGGTATTTAAATTATATGCATAACGGTATTTAAATAATAGGTTATTCGATAAATGCCGCCGTAAGCAACGGTTTTCGATATTTTATTCGCACAAGATTGAAGTTTAGGCACACAGAAGTGTTCGAAGATTGAGATGGAGGTAAGTTTTCAATATTACATTTGCTTTAACTTCTACCGAATAAACTTTCATTCCAATGTCCACCAAGATTTACTAACAAAAGTTTTCGATTTGATCGTTTATGGGCTATATGCATTTACAAAATGGGGGAAACGAAGACAAAATCCCGCCTGTTTCTATATTTTAATGAAAAGGCGTGATCGACAATATATTGGGACTTGGCTATTTGTAAGATTTGCAACATAACTTGGCCTTCTTGCACTATACGTTACTGTGAAAACGAAGTCTCTCTTTGGAGATTTGCTATTATCTCAGGTTGATTTTTTAAAATTGATCAAATTATTTAACATTGTTTTTTGAGAGAGAGAGAGATGCCATTTTCTTTGCGATAGTTCTATTCCTAATATCGAACTTTAGGTGATACTCTTCAAAATTGACTTTTTTTTTCAGTGAAATTTTCGATTTCACCCAAAATCACCCAAGTATCATATAACGTGCGAAATTTAAATTTTGGAAATCATCTGGAAATGTTAGGACTTTAAAAAAGAAACAATACATGAACGAAATCATGTGGAAAAGCAAAAAGTGGGTTGGAATTTAGAAAAGGAATTTTGTACAAACAAAGGCATGTGACTCCTTCAATTCGTACATCCTTTAGAGCCACATATCATTGTCTTCTCTTGGTGGAGCACAGCAGCAGGTCACCAAGCGGATAATTGCTAGACAGGCCTTTCTGATCCTTTTTCTTAAAGCTTTCTTTACGTTGGACACAGTAGTTGTTTTCGTGTGCTCAAGGTGAGAGTAGTCTACAACGGTTATGTTGTTGTCCCAAAAATTTGAAGTGCTCTCATTGCAGATTTTTCTCCCCGGACTTGATACTGTCTTCGTAGTCTGCTGAAGTTTTTGCGCATTGTCACAGTCCGTTTCCAAGTTTGGAACTACTTGGTGTGAGATTAGCGGACTTTCGACGCCTTGTTTTTTTCCCAACAGCTCCATTAGTGTTGGAGAATCCGGTCGTAGTCCTTTCGCGATATTCGCATTGCGTTCGCTCTCAATTTTAAGAGCGGCAATTAGCTTTCCAACACTTTGACTACTGCTTAAAAGTCCAGAAGTGAGCGAAAAGTTTTGATTTTCGTCTTCCACGATAAGATCTGCTATCGTATTTTGTTCACTCTTAAGAGTAGGGGTAGGAGATAGACTTTTGGTGCTTTGACATCTACTTGGAATTTCAGATGACGTCAAGGAATTTTGATTTCGCGGTTTCGCGACATTTTCGGTTACCATGTCGTCCTCACTCTCATTTTGAAGATTACAGGCCAGATCTTGCATACTTTGCTTCCTGCTTGGAGGCTCACTAACTATGGGAGAATTTTGATTGGGCCCTTCCTCAACATTTGCTTCTGTCGTGCTGTGCGCAGAATCCAATGTGGAAGAACTAGATACTTTTTCAGCCAAATACGCTGGGACTTTGTTAAGGACATATATCTCACTTACGGCGGAAAAATTTATAGTTCGTCCCAAGCTTTGGCATTTCCGCTGCGTGGTGAACTTGGAATTTTTCTTGGCTTTCACGATTGCAGAAAATATGAATTTTCTCTCAGCCTTTTTCTTAGAAATGAAACTTCTGTGGCAACAGGATCTTTGGGATCCGTTCTCCGACATGTTCATATCGCTTTCAAATAACATCATTCAGTGTTCTTTTTAGTTTCCAAATTCAACTAAAATATAAAAATATTTCTGGTGGATAAAAAAACACGTTATTAGTTTCTACACATTATATATATATATCGGTTGTTCTCGAACCTTTTGTCCCACAAGTCCCCTTCCTTAACCTGTGTATAGCTACGGAACCCTTTTCTTAACACACGTCTAGCTAAGACAGCCTTTTCTTAGCACATGTCTGTAGTTCATTCGCGGAAAATTGGCGTCCAGGGCCCGTCTGCTACTTCAACTAACGAGACCTGGACGCCAATTTTCCCCGAACGAACTATAGCTATGAAAGCCTTTTCTTAACGCTTGTCTAGCTGCGGAGCTCTTATTACCGTGTGTCTAGCTACGGAACCCATTCTTAACACGTCTAGCTACAAAACCCTTTTTTTAATGTATGCTACGCTACGGAACCCTTTTCTTAACACATTTCCAGCCACGGAAGCTTTTCTTAACGCATGTCCAGCTACGGAACCCTTTTCTTAATACATGTTTATCTACGGAACACTTTTCTTAGCGTATGTCTATCTATGGAACCTTTTCTTAACACATGTCTAGCTACGGAACCCCTCCATAAATATTACTCAAGCAAAATCCAAACGGCTAGACTTTTTCGTTGTTTGGACGTAAGCAATTAATCAGTTACAAAGGTAATTAACACTTATAAAAGGTGACATGGAGGTAAGAAAGTGTATAGTGAAACGATGCAGGTATTAATATTGAGTAAAAATAATAATGAAATGAATGAATAGTTTTGTTTTTCACTGTCACTAGATCTATAAAGTTTGTAAAGTAGATCTATAAGTTTGGTTGCGTCAAAGAAAGGTTTACTTTCACATTAACTCCAATTAAGGGTATGCCATGGGGGAAATCGCAGAATTTACAGATTTTCTTGAAACTTCCGGCGAATTTTACAATTTGCTTATGGAACCCTGAGATGGTTACCACGCAACCCTGAGGATCCGAGAACGTGTGACATATATCAGTGTATCTTCAAAGTCCGGAACATTCTTGGAGAGACACTGATGTATCTCGTAAGATTCGTTTTATATGCCCATGTATTGGAATATTTAACAATTAACTACAATTGAGTATAATTTTAAAATGTCCCGAAATCTGCAGTGATACAAAATGTGTCCTACATGTAATTTTATGGGCTTGCAATTTAGTCAAATTAATTGATTTAATGGGTTTTTCTATAGTATGGAATTCTCTAGGTTCATCCTATAGTACTGAGTTATGCAGGTGCACCCTGTATATAATTCTTTAAACCAAATTTCGAGCGATAAAAATGTAAACAGTAATCAGCTTTCAATGAATAGCATATTTAGTATCAAATATGTTTTCCAATAGCTGTTTATTAGCAAAATATGTAACATATTTTAATTGTTTTTAAATTCTCGTTAAGAAAAAATATATCGGCTTTGACAAACATTTTACAAACTTCTGACAAAAGTTTTTCACCTAAAGTTTCGAGTGCGCAAATAATTCTGAACGTTTTTGCAGATTCCATAAAAGGTGATGATAATCCGACAAATTTGGAATTTTGAAGCAGCATGGTTGCGTTAAACGTCGCAGAATGTATGTAGTGTGTGTAGAGCCGTAGCTAGTGGGTAGCAAGGAAGGCTCACGCCAAGGGCGCACGCAAGAAGGAGCATAATATTGGCTGGAATAACTCGCGGGAAAAATACCCATGTCCGCGACTAGAAGGCGCATGCTGGACGTTTCTACCAGGGGCGCAAAATCATTTAGCTATGATCCTGAGTGTGTGTAGTGAGTAAAGCTTATTAAGATCGAATGTTCTATGTACATAATTCTATTGAATTATGACTGATCGCTTGAACCTGTGCTTTTTTTTCTTTTTTTTCGATTGCAACGGAGAGGTAACAGATGATTTCTTGAAGGGACTATGAAAGAGGGTTTTATTACGTCGGAGTATGAGTGTCTGCAAGGTGTGGGGATGATGTTGCCCGCTAGGCCTAACGTGGTTGATGAGTTTTAGAGGGCGGTTAATATATATGTCTGACTCGTATTTTGTCAAACTTATGTTCTGGTGGCGGCATAAGAGGAAACAAAAAATGGTTTTCTGTTTTTTGTTTGCTTTCATACGGACATTTCCCTGTCCCCCCAGCTGAACCTTATTTGGCACCCCCTTATCTCCAACCGAACAGCGGCCCCGGGTACCAGATGTGTACTCGTCTTTTCCCCCTACTTTCGTTCGCTTCTCCGGCCCAACAGTTTACGATTTCTGGCTTATCTGATATTTTTTTCGTAATGGGAGGTGGAACGGTGGGTCATCCCCCACAAGGCATGCACTGATTTAGGAAAATTACACTGGCCAAAAAACCTCCCGAAACAACTTTTACAACATGGCGGAAGGTTGCTACACCCGTTGGAATCCACATTTGTCAAGGTTGAAATAGGTTGGCGGCGGTAACGTCTTATGCAGTGTCACCCTAGAAGGAAATCAACCCTATTCGCGACTAATATACAAAGATTTGGTGTCCAGAAGTGGTGTAAGGGCAAATAAGGCTATGCCGCGATTGGATCTATACTTTTCTGAAAGATTTCAATCTCTCTTGCTTAGAAAATCAAATCCGAACTACAGGGTGTCAAAACTGATTTTGAAGTTTAGAGAAGTGCGTTACCACTGTGCTACAACAACACTATATTTACAGTTCATGTAGGGTTGAACGGAGAACGTGTAAATCTATTAAAGATGATATTTTTACGTGTAAGTTTGAACAGACAAACGTGTAAATCTATTAAAGATGATAGTTTTATGTAGGATTGAACGGGCAGACTTGTAAATCTATTAAAGATGGTTGTGTTATCTACGCTTACACGGTAAACGTGTCAAACCATTAAAGATGATATAGCTTCATGTAGGGTTGAACGGGCAAACGTATAAAGCTATTAAAGATGATAAGTTTTATGCAGGGTTGAACGGATAAAGTTGTAAATCTATTAAAGAGGGTAGTTTTATGTAGGGTTGAATGGGAAAACGTACCAAACCATTAAAGATGGTAGTTTTATGTAAGAATGAAAGAAAAAACATGTAAAATCATTAAAGATGGTAGTATTTGATGGAAAATGTCTAACAGAAAAGTAGATATGATTGCCACACCATAGGTCTGCGTAAATGAAAACTAAAATATTTACGAGTCTATCCTAAACTAATCATCGCTTAATTTGAATCGCGTAACTTATTCTGTACACTTAACTATCGTTTGGTGTCTCTTGTGCGCGATCTCATGTATGTTGGTAAGATATATGTAGGATTAGTTCGATTATATATTAAATGATGTATACTTATTTATGAATTTTTATGCTTGTATTGAGTGAGATTAGACACTGAAGAAAAACAAAACGAAACTTACTGCTAAGCACAAACAAAAGCCTATTGAAATCACACCATTAAGTGGAGATTAGCGCAAACCGAATGTATTTGCTCATGGCGCGCTTAAAACAATGGATTTTGGTTGCTATTTCATTTATAAGATTATATAATATAAGACTTTCTACTTACCAAAGATTCTGTATTTAAAAGTCTACTTCTTTACTTCTTTTTAACTTAGAAGCTGGAAATTCTGCTTTTTTCTTTAAGTTCCGTTTTCTGTCTTGTTTATTCAAATAGATTCTATCGAATGGCAGTAAATATTACTAAGATGGTGAATGTATTGTTGCTGTGGATGGTATTCTTTTCATTGATCCAACAGTACAGTTTGCAAGAAAAGAGGAAATAAACACATTGTTTATTTTAAGTCACATTTTGCTACTGTTACGTCGGAGCCAATGACGCAACAATGAATAGCATACATTTAGAACTAAGGCTCCTAGAAAAGAGAGCTGGCGCATAACCGCCATTTTCCTGCCAGCGTATCACATGATCCCATTCATTGCTGTGTTGAAGTTGAGTGATTTACAAGCGTGTTATTTTTAATAAAATAGGGTGAAATGGACGAGTGTTCCACTGGGAATTGTTCTAATCATTCGAGGAATAAACATAGAATATTTTCAGGTTAATTTGTCTTTATTATTTGCATTCAAATTTTAGATTAATCGAAAACTAAGCTAGGGTTGCAAATTGTATTTATTGGCGACATCTTAAAATTTGCGCCAATCTTTACTTTCGTCGGGTAATCGCGAAGTGTTCATTATTTTTATGCCAAAATAGCGATCATTGCTCTAAAGTGGAAAACGTTTATCGCGAAGGTAAATGAAACCGAAAATGTACAGGAAAATGGAAATTAATGCGCCGGCCTATAATTCTAGGGGCTTTATTTCGACCAATTCGCTAACAAGTAATTTCGTTAGGAATAATTTATAAATTACTGCAGTAAATGTTCTGGAACTAAGAATACAGCATCGCCAATTGAATCGATCTTCCTAGAGCCCCTAGAATTATAGGCCGGCGCATCAGCCGCCATTTTCTTGTACACTTAAAGTATAATTTACCTTAGCCATAAAGGTTTTTGCTTTGGCGCAATGATCGCTATTTTGGCATAAAAAATTAATTAAAAGTCCGTGATTATCCGACGAATGGTAACGTTGCTATCACCTTTAAAATGTCGCCTATAAATACAATTTGCAAACATAACTTAGGTATCAAAATGGCGGATGCCCTAGCTCCTTTTTTTAGGGGCCTTAACCCTCTCTAATATTTCTTTAGCACTAGCAACAATAAAGAAGCCGGAAAATTACACTTTTAAAAACGCCATTTACAACGTCCTCCTCGGCGATTATAAACTTAGAAATTAAAATACAGGGTACCAGGGAGGAAATTACATAAAAAGGTTAAACACTGGTAAAATAGCAATGAAAAAGATCACTCAAGCTTTCGGACGCGTCAGCAGCAGTCCTTCATCAGGAGTAATGACGATGTTATGTTTCTGTCTCTTTTTATACTTGAAATTTCTGGAAAAGCAGTTCATCAAAGCAGTCCCACAGAATGGAAAAACCCGGTGGGAACTAATTGGAGGCCTGGAATAGAAATCATGGAAAAACCCAATGGGAACCAATGAGAAACCTGTACTGTGGGATACCTAATGTTGGGAAAATCCCATATATTTCAGAGTAAAAGTTGTTTGTAAGTTTCTGGAAGTGGTTGTGATGTATTAATGGCTTTCCCATGTAGTTTCTAAGTTTCTCAAGATTCCAAGAAGAGTCTATTATTTTTGTTTGTGATGTGCCGGTGTAGTATTTTTGTTGAGTCCCAGTCGGGTTCGTGTCCGTGTTGTAAAGCGTGTTCTGCCAGACGTGAAGCTATGTCTCCTTCCGCGAGTGCTTGTTTGTGTTCTTTTCGTCTTGTTTTGATCATTCTTTTTGTTTGTCCTATGTAATGTTTGTTGCAGTCTTTGCATGGTATTTGGTATATTGCGCCTGTGAGATCTTCTGGTGGAATTGGGTCTTTAACTTTTGTAAGTTGTTTGCGAAGTGTTGTGACAGGGGAATAGAATGTATGGATATTTGCCTCTTTAAGGATGCGAGAGATTGTTTCGGAAATGCCGTGAATATATGGAATAGATATGCGGGTGTAAGATGTATTGTTTAAAGATGTACTATTGGGTCTACAGTTTCTGAGAATGAATCGTTTAGGGTATCCATTATTTTTAAGTGCCGTGTGTGTGTGTTTTGTTTCTGTGTTTGAAAGTGTTTCATTACTGCAGTGAGAATTCACTCTAAGACTTAATGTTTTAACAACGGAAGCTTTGTGGCATGTTGGATGATGAGATTTAAAATCGAGATATCTGTCTGTATGTGTGGGTTTACGGTAAACTGAGGTGAAGATTGAGTTATCGTGAGATCTGTGTACAAGAACGTCTAGGAAAGGGAGTTTATTGTTCTGTTCTGTTTCGTATGTGAATTTTATATGCGAGTTTAAGTTATTAAGGCAATAGAAGAAGCGTTGGAGTGTAGTTTTAAGTACAACCAATTTGTCGTTGATTTATCTTTTCCAGAATTTAATGTTAAAATTCAGTGAAGACAAAGCAGTTTCCTCAAATGACTCCATAACCAAGTTAGCTACAACACTTGAGACCAGAGATCCCATGGCAGTGCCAAAAACTTGTCTATAGATAGAACCATTTGAGGAGAACACAGTAGAGCCCAGGCAAAATTTCAACGATGTGCTGATGTCGTGAGGTGTTAGTGAAGTGCGTTCATGTAGTGTTGTGTCATTTTGGAGGCGTGTAAGTGCGATGTCGATTGCAAGTGATGTGGGAATGCAAGTGAAGAGAGAAATTACATCGAATGAGACCATGAGGTCTTCGTCAAGTTGTGGGTTATTTAAAGAGGTGCATAAGGATTGGCTAGTAGAAATAGTGTAGTCGTTACTATCGATTATAGGAGAGATTAGACGTGAGAGGTGTTGTGACAAGTTATATGTAGGAGAGCTGCACAAGCTAACTATTGGTCTGAGAGGAATATTTTGTTTATGAATTTTAGGTAATCCGTAGAAGGATGGTACGCGACCTTTCTGGAAGTGGTTGTGATGTATTAATGGCTTTCCTATGTAGTTTGTAAGTTACCCAAGATTCTAAGAAGAGTCTACTATTCTGGTTTGTGATGTGCCGGAGTCGAATTTTTGTTGAGTCCCAGTCGGGTTCGTGTCCGTGTTGTAAAGTTAAAATTAATAATTTTTTTTAAATGTTTCCCCCTTCATCAGTGGCGTAGGCAAGGGAGGGTCTCAAGCCCCCAATTGGATAACAGACTATATTTCTTTGGTGGATCACTTGATCTTTTTTAAAACCGCTCAAGCCCCAACACTTCCTCATTGAGATGTTTGTAATTAAACCTATTCGTTGTCGTATTGTAGAATTTTGCTTTAAAAGACATTATATATGGGGAAGGGGCGGCAAAGTGGTGCAACTCGATTGTTAAGGAAATTGATTAAAATCCCGAAATACAATTGAGGTTTATAGACGTATTTTACACTCGTAATTCAAACCTTGGCTGCGTAGATGACACGCTTTTAATTTATTTTTACATAAGGATGAGATAGAAATATACGCGTAGAATACTTATAAGATAGAAAGCTGCCCCCCACTTTTTTTTGTCTTAAGTACCAAATTTTAATTTCAGCCATTTTGTATCTAATCAAGTCGCATCATATTCGCCGACTCCTTTATAGGCAATTTTACTTTCATGTTCTGCCTTTTTTTTTTCTTTCTTAACACTTAAATATTACGTTAGTGTCGCAGATATAAAAATCTGTTATTTTGGAAATTAAATATTTCTTTCGTATACGTCGAGCTTAAAAATTGAAGTTTGCGTTTTCTATAAAAGTTGGGATAGTTTTCAATACGGCAATTTTTATAGAAAAATATGTTTCATGAGCTAAACTATAGCGTATCTTAAAAAACGCCTTTTGCCAGAGTGTTTAATTGCACAGTCATCGTTAAAACAGCTTTGTGTATGTAATTTTGTATTTATTTATAGATACATACAACACATACTTATATAATTTGCACAAAGTATGTATTGCATATGGGTGTTCAAAGTACCTAATCCCGTCGTAAATCACCAACGAAATCTGAATATGTGTTTGTACAGCAGAGTGAAATGTTTGCTATGTCATTATAGCATGTAAACTATTTGTACTGTCGACTTTGTAAGTATATATGTGAGCAGGGGTTAATTGGGAAGGGTGGCCGGCGAAAGCGGCGCTATAATCTCAGTGTCGACTTTGTAAAATGTTTTATACAGTAATCGTTCACCAATGAGAGATCGGTTTTCGTTTCATCAGCGTTTTTGGAATTGCCTTATAAATCTCCA
>QLNU02001847.1:0-11100 GCA_006491805.2 Dysdera silvatica | reverse complement strand
TTTCGTCCGGATACATGTGTGAGAAGAGATGATGGTGGGCTAGGCCTCGCTTGATGAAGCTTTCCAGTGCCGATTCCAGAAAGCATGATAGGTGAGAAGGGAGGTGAACAGGGTCGAGAGGGCATGGAAGGGGGAGGAGGAAGGGGATGTAGATGGGGAGGCCATGAAGGAGATGTAGATTGGGATGTAATGACGGTGAAAGGAGAGGGGGGGAAGAAGAGGGCCAGAAGGCATGGTAGGGGGAGGATGGGGCATGAGGGTGAAGGTGTGGGGGAGAAGTATGGAACAACCATGATGCGACAGAGGAACTGTTCAAGAACTGCCAGAGTTTGTATGTGATGCCAGCACCCAAATAAACCAAAAAAGATTGTCCATTTCCTGCATTTATAAATGCAATAAAACCACACACATCCAACGAAGAGCAATAAAGGTAAGTACCACTTTTTTCTGAACTATGCTAAATACAGACATCCATGTTGTTAAGATGACAAACAATATGGCAGCAAGTGAGGATCACTGTTGCCATGTATGTTGGAAACACTTCCGGCTAAAAAGCAATGGTGTATGTGTTCTGCACTATGGCCCAACTCTTTATATAATTTGTCCCTCACTAGACAGGTTGAAATTTAATACGGTGAAAACATTCACCTTACCCCCTAGCCATTTTGTTGTGGAGTGGTACAGATTTTGGACGTCTGTTGCATGCTGCAGTGAAAAGAAATAGTGGTCGTAAAAACTATTTTCCCGCCACATACCTCCGACAACAACACGTAGATATGTACCTTAATAAAGTTTTTTCATTTGTTTTACAGAGGAAAATATGTTTGGTAAAAGAAAGTACAAAAAAGGTGGACCAGCGAATGAGAGGAAGATTTTAGAGAGGGGGGAGGTGGAGAAAACGTTTTATATATAGGTAAGTATAAAAAAAAAAAAAATCCAAAAAATATAAAAGTAGATCCATTTGCAAATGGTATGTCGTCATGGCGACAGCAGATAAATGCAAAACGGCAAAATCATGATGACGTAATCCAAGAAGGAAGCGACGTGATTGGCAACAAAAAATGCAGTGGCCGACATTTGTTCTGAAGCAGTGACATTTGTTTTGAAGTTGAGGATTGAAAATCTGGGAATGGAACTCTTGACATACTAATAAATCGATGAGAACATCTCCCAGAGAACAGCTGACCAGGTTTCCCTCTTGTATCAAGTACAAAGACTTTCGCCTGGTTGCTCAGCCATGAAGACGTTCTTAAATAATGTTTCAGTAGATAAAATGTTCTTTTAAAGGGCACGCACACAGATTGGAACTAACTATACCACCATAGTACCAAGATGTCGTTGAAACTTCCGATGAATCTTTGGAAGTTTATACCATGAGGAAGTGTCCTTATTTGCCGTTGCAATGTATGCACAAAGTTCCAAGATAACGTTCAGTGACTTCATATGATATCTGGAGTCAATATTTAATACCCATTGTGATGTATGTACATAGAAGTTCAATACGATGTCAAGGAATTTTATATCACGGTAAAGTTTGTCCTTGTTTTTGGACAGAAAACGAAGGTGGTCATTCTTCGCTTACGGTCCATAGGTTTGTAGAATTTTGGTCGGTATTACTACCACCGTGTTCTATTTAAAAAGTCAATGGAATGCGAAATTTACTATAATGTAATGGTAATACCGTGCAGGTGACGTACCCAAGACGTGCGAAAAGCAATATGCACCACTAAAACTTCGTCTAATATTTAAAAAAAAAAAAAAAAGACGCCATTTTGATGATAAAAGGAAGATTTACCCCTATCGCCCAATTAATTCCTGCGTAGACTACTCAATGAGACGTGTTTTCATAAAACACCATGATTTTGAATGTTCTTTATGCTTAAAACAATGTATTTTTAACCGTTTTGAACAATATCTTCTTGGTCATTTCCACCAGGCAAATGCAGTCACAACTTTGAAACTTCTAAAACGAATTCTTCCAACTAATGAGTTCGTAGTCTTCAAGTTAGTAGTTCATTTTTCAGGAAAAGAATTATTGAGGGAAGTCCTGTCGGCTGAAATAGCATGTTCACCTAACGTAGTCTTTTGTAATTTGCGAGCACTGTTACTAAAACTATTTACACAAATTTTCGGTCCATAGCGATGTGAAAAAAAAACTGAAAGGTAATAACGGACAAAATTCAGCAATGCACACGGGTCGAAAAATGGTTACAAATCTTCCTAGGTATAGAAAGTTATCTACTTTAAATACGAAATTGAACACTTTACAAAGACTGTTCTTGTTGTTGTGGGTTGTTTGTTTGTTTTTTTTCTAATATATAAAAGAATGTTATATTTGCAATGTCTTATTACTTTTTTATTTAATTTATAAAATTACAGTTTAGTGGAATATATTCATATCATTTGTATTATTATACATTATCCAAGCTTTCCCGTGCAAGCTCCTTTTTGGATGAAACAAGAACTTGTGAATTTTTATTACAATATATACCTGTGTCTCTGACAAACAAAATGTCATTAGACAGTGTAATGTATCTCACACGGCAATCAGGAGGACGAATTGTGCAAGGATTTCATTGCGAAGAGTGGCTGCTGGAAGCTCACACGGCAGTCAGCTATTGAAACATCAATTCTTATCCAATCACAGATGTTTAGCAATAAGGAATGACTGATCTTTGGAAAAGGTGGCCGCTCTTGAAACTGGCTGCAAGATGGGAACGTTAATCCGTGATGGATTAGGGTAGGGAGACCTAAGATTTTAGCTATCTTGTGTGAAAGCGGTGCCGGGGGTAGAATTGTAAAAAAAAAACGAAAATTTTTGCATGTTGGAACCAAGTGCATAGGAACCAAGATGGCTAGAATGAAGGAGGTAGTCCCGTCCGTACCTTTCTTTCTATTGGTCGATTGGACACAACTGACCAATATTTATTCCCTGCGATTACAGCGCCGCCTCCGGCGGCCACCCTTCCCAATGAAACCCTTGCACAATTCTCTCCCCCCACCTCCCACTAGCATCTATATCCAGACATGAATCCCACGAAAATGATGTATTGCGCATGCCCACTGACTTCATTGTCAATGATTCTGGGACTTTCCCTAGGGGGTGGTACAAAAATGGCAGAAACGTTGTACTTCGACAAATGCGTTACGACTATAATCGTGAACAGAGAAAGAATCGTAAATTAGTGATAACGTTTAACTCCTGCTATGGAGCGCAACGTAACGGTTTTTGCAAAGGAGTGCTAGTGTGAAAGTTATTGTGTGATTACGATGTGACTGAAACCGTAAATAGATTCCCGTGCATAGGTGTTTACAACTTAAGAGTTAAATATAGCATAAATACGATTTTGTCTCTTTTCTAAAAAAAAAGTGAAGGGGGGTCAAGTGCCCCGCCATATTATACATGTATTTCAATGAATATGTTTCTTAGGACCGTGAAAATCATAAAAGATAACGTGAATATTTTCCGAGTTTTTCTGTTATTGTATTAATCTCTTTCGCAAGATTTTACGTGCTGCGTTCCCAATTTGTGTTATTGCTGAATCGCAAAAGTAAGACAATATTATATAGTTCATATATAATTGTACGGGGGAAAGTACGATTTTGCCTCTTTTCTAAAAAAACCGGGGTTGGAGGCAGGAGCTCCTCCTACCAGATTACACCAATATCCTAAGGCACGTATTCGATGGAATGCATTTACGAATTCAGTCACATCGTAACACGCATTAAAAGAAAAAGGAAAATGCCTAACACATTGGGATCCATAGCAGGAGTTAAACGTCATCACTAATTTACGATTCTTTCTCTGTTTACGATTATAGTCGTAACGCATTTGTCGAAGTACGACGTTTCTGCAATTTTTGTACCACCCCCTAGGGAAAGTCCCAGAAGCATTGACAATGAAGTCAGTTGGCATGCGCAATACATCATTTTCGTGGGATTCATGTCTGGATATAGATGCTAGTCCCCCCCCCCTTATTTTCTTTCCAACGTTTCATCATCTTAACACGCCATACCATCGACGTTGGTATCACTACGCCAATAAACGTTGATTGACGTTGTTTGATTTAATCTGCGTAGTGTTCGATTTATATAAAATATATACATATGCTGCAACGGGCTTTTCGATCAATTTAATACCAGTTTCTTTGCAATTTGGTTTAAATAGTAGTCGATGTACTACACCATTCTGCGAAATGACCAGCATCAGTAAATAGTCTTTATATACGTTCGTAAAGAGATTATATGTTGTCGTTCGTAGCTCAGTAGGCAGAGCCTCCGCCCGGCAAGTGGAAGGTCGTGGGTTCAGGTCCCACCGAACGCAGAAATATTTATTTTCTTTCGAACGTTTCACCATCTAATCACGCCATACCATCGGCGTTGGTATCACTACGCCAATAAACGTTGATTTATATTGTTGTTTAATTTAATCTGCGTAGTGTTCGATTTATATGAATAAATTCTTTTAATTATTGTTATTGTAATTATTGGTTTCAAAAATGCATTTTACCCTAACATTAAAAACTAGCAGCTATATTTTATATAAATTCATTTCAGTATATGAAGAAAACCAGGACAAATAGTTACACAATTGAGAAATTTTAATATGTTAATAGTTAAAGAGAGAATATCACCGCTCGATGAAGTAATACGATATATATGACAACGTAAAGCGGGTAAAAAGTTATTTTATTACATTAGCCTGGCTTTCGGCTGTTCCATTGGACATGAAAATTTTCATTCTGCATCTGATGATGGCTGTCCAATGGAACAGCCGAAAGCCTGATTAATGTAATAAAACTAACTTTTTACCCGCTTTACATTGTCATATATATCGTACGTTAATAGTTATTTTCGAGCCACGTGCTGCCTTCCTCATAGCAAAGTTGACTCACTTCTAATTTTTGTTCTGAAAGTAGCAGATGGCTATCAAAATAGCAATAGTTATTAACTTATTAAAACTCTTTTCTACTTTTTTTTGTGTGTATGTGCGTGTATTTTCCAGAGGAAAAGGTATTTATTCAACATGCACTATTATATATTACATGGATGGATGTTCTCATTTTGCAGCTTGTATGACACATTTACAAAACATATAATATATATATATATGCACCAACATCAAGCCATACCGACGAAGAGGTTGAAGAATTTTATGAAGAAATCAAAGAGTTACACACCAAAGGGAAACAACATATCAAGCTCATCATGGGGGATTTCAATGCAAGAATTGGACAACAGGAACAAGGAGAGACATCGGTTGGTAAATACGGATATGGGGAAAGGAATGAACGTGGCGATCAACTCATCGAATTTGCAGAAGCTGAAAACCTTAGCATCATGAATTCATTTTTTAAGAAGAAACCGCAAAGAAAATGGACATGGAAACACCCCAATGGAGGAACCAGCGAAATTGACTATATCCTGGCAAACAAGAAATCAATTATTGAAGATTGCAGCGTACTGAACAGATTTAATACTGGAAGTGATCATCGAATGGTGAGATGTAAAGTGCACTTAAATACTAAATTAGAACGACAGAAGCTCATTAGGAAACAAGTAAGTAAGAGGGTGGATCTAATGAAACTGAAAGTAAATACCGAGGCATTCAAGTTGGAATTAAAAAATCGCTTTTCTGCACTGGAAGGACTTATTGAAGAAGTTGACATCTCAGAAGCAAATGAAAACATTGTTAAGACAATAATTGAAACTGCTGGGGGAATTAGTGGTGTGACATGTAAAAAGCAGAATAGCAAATTATCTGAGAAGACGAAACAACTCATGAAAAGGCGAAGACTTATGAAGGTGGACAATCAAAATACCAGTCGCAAGATCGAGTATGTAGAACTTTGCAAAACTTTGCGCAAAAACTTGAAAAAAGATATAAGAAAATTCAATTGTGAGTTAGTAAGGGAGGCCATTGAAAATAACAAGAGCCTTAGGGTTGTTAAAGGAAGTTTGTCTGTTGGGAAGAAATACTTAGAAGGGTTGAAGAATTCTACAGAAAACTATATGAAGGAAACTAGCAACAGGGTTAACTTTTAAGCAAGTTCTAGATGATTTGCATTCAGCCTATCTTTGACGGTTGGGAAAATTTTCTTTATTGCACTACTATTCCTTGATACGCGTGAATGAAGTGTCCCCTCTCGGAGGGGGAAACTAAGAAGAGGTATGTTACGAATTTTTTTGCTGTATACTTTCACTTTCTTATAACTGCTTTATGACATACAAGTTAACTACAATGACAAATTGATTCTTTAAATTGTTAAATTGTGTTGCATAATTATTGCAATAATTTAAAAAATACATATATAAATACAATACAAAAAAAAGTCAGTCTATTAAGCAAACTCTTATCTTCGTTTGCCAGATCGTTCTCGTGCGAACCTCTCTATCACTTGATTGATGTCAATAACCATATCACGATGAACGTTTATTATTTCAAGGCTAGACAGTTTTCCCTCATGTTATACCTTAGCCAAGTTTTAAACTGACGCAGAGTTGAAAAGGACCTCATAGTAGTGTCCACAGTCACTGGTAGTGTTGCCAGAATCTGTAGTATTGTCTGAATGTTCGGGTAAATGTCTGTCGCAAGCTGCAATGGCTTCCATATGTGGGCTTTGCCACCTTATGCATGCTCCTCCTGAGGGTTTTGCCTCCTTATTTTGCAATTTACTTTCTGCAATATAACTTCTCCTGAGAAACATGTTGCTAAGTTTCTGAAGAAGGGTTGAAATGCTTTGGTTAACTCTACCAGTTCAGGTTGAATATCTCCTATGTTGGTATTTATTATGATGTTGGGTATTAGAGTCCTCAAGTCAAAACATCGTAAGGAATGTTCAGAGAGCCCATTCTCTAAATCATCTATCAAGTTCTCCAGCAGTAAAATATAGAGTGATAAGCGATAGTACTCTTCAACAGACTATACATCATAATTCGGACAATTTATTTGTCTATTCACAAGGCGGGGGAGTTTTATGTCCACCTACAAAGTCAATGAAACTAACTCTAAAACCTCAACGTGTTGGCTTTGTTAAAAATCTCTGTAAAATTAATATTGCATATCTTTTGATTCTCCTTTAGGAGAGTGATTACATTTGTAAGTAAGTTAGATGTAATTTTTCAATCCAGTGTTTCAGACTGGAGCTTCCGACTGAGAGACAGCGTTACTATTAGTATAATTAATATATTTATAAAATAATATTTATATAATAAAAATATTTATAAAATAGTTATTAGCATATTTGTATAATTAATGTATTTGTAAAATACAGTAAAACCTCTCTCAACGACTACCTCTATTCAGCGACCACATCCTTAAACGACCACTTCCTTTAACAAACACTTTTTCTGGAAATGATTTCTCCCCACCATAGACCACCCGATGACAGACATGATGAGAGACAGCCTCTCTGAGCGAACACTTTTCACAGAACCGACGGTGGTCACCTTAGGGAGGTTATACTGTGATTATTAGCATATTCATATGATTACAGTAAAACCTTCCTAAAGCGACTACCGACGGATCCGTGAAAAAGCAGTCACTCAGAGAGGCAGTCTCTGAATGGAGGTAGATTAGTCATTGGATCTATGGTTGAGAGAAAATCCGTTTCCAAGTAAAGTGGTCACATTAAGGGAGATGGTCTCTGAATATGGGTGGTCTTTAAGAGAAGTTTTACTATAATATACAGTAAAACATCCCTAAGGCGACTGCTTTTGTGCCCTTTAAAAAACGGTCGCACAAAGGTGGTTTCTGAATGGAGGTAAGTTTAGCATTTTGTCTACGGAGTGGGGAAGAAATCAGTTTTGAGAAAAGGTGGTCGTTAAGGGAGATGGTCGCTGAATACAGGCGGCCTTTAAGAGAGGTTTTACTATATATATAATTGTTAGCATATTTATATAATTAAGGTATTTATAAAATAATTATATTTATGTAATTAATATATTTATAAAGTTATCATAATTATAAAATTAACATTTAGCATATTAAAAAATATTTGCTTTTTATAATAATCGAATTTTTACAACAAGGTATTTTCCTTATTTTTGTAATTGAACAATAGGGTGCAAGGTATTTTCCCTTATTTTGTATCTCACAAGATAAAACTGAATGCTTTCAATTCTAAAAGCATTGTGAAGACGAAACTGTGCGCGAAGAAGAACACGCAAGCAATTAACGCATATGCGGTACCAGTGCTCACCTACTCCTTCGGGATAATCAAATGGACCAACACTGAACTAGAACAACTCCAGCGGAAAATGAGAACCATCCAAAGAAGAGCCGGACAACTACACCCTGCAACGGCAATTGAACGGCAAACACTACCCCGGGAAGAAGGAGGACGCGGACAAGCGGACCTCAAAGACTTACATGACAAGCAGATCCAGAGCATGAGGCAATACTTCCAGTTGAAGAGTCCCCGATCGCCACTCATCCAAGCCATAATACAAGCAGATGCAAATTACACGCCACTAAACCTGTGTAATACCGAAGAGCGTGTCCTGGAAACAGCCAATGAACAGAAACTAAGAACTTGGGCCGGAAAACCATTACATGGCAGGCACTACAATGACCTGCAACAACCACACGTTGACAAGAAGGCATCAAATTCTTGGCTGGCCAAAGGCACTCTCCAGCCAGAGACAGAAGGATTCATGCTAGCCATCCAAGACCAAGTGATCGCAACAAGGAACAATCAGAAATTCATCCAGAGAAAAGACATAGAAAGCGACAAATGCAGACACTGTCATGCGGCATCGGAGACAATCCAACACGTGATGGCAGGATGCAAGATCCTTGCGCAGTCAGACTACAAACATAGGCACGATCAAGTAGCGAAAATAGTCCACCAGAAATTGGCAGCGAATGCTGGCTTTCTGACAGAAAAATGCCCGTACTACAAATATGAGCCAGAGACCGTGCATGAGAACGAAACACACAAGCTTTACTGGGATAGAGCAATCATAACAGACAAGACAGTCCCACATAACCGTCCTGACATAACCCTCGTCGATAAATCGAATAAGACCACGTACTTAATCGACATAGCAGTACCCAACACCAATAACATACAGACAACCTACACAACGAAAATCACCAAGTACCAAGATCTCAGACATGAAGTACGAGATATATGGGGTATGGAAAAGATCCTCATCATCCCGTTAGTCATCTCAGCAACAGGGATAGTACCAAAAACGCTTGCGACGAATTTGGAGATACTCAACATTGACCCAAACACCTACATTGAAATACAAAAAGCCACAATCCTAAACACGTGTCACATTGTCAGGAAGTTTCTAGACATGGCACATTAAGAAGTGATGTAAAAAGAGGCTTGGGAACATGGCGCTCTGCCCGTCCCAAAGCCTGTTTCCGGAACAAGGAGAAAAATTTTATATATATATATTTAAAGAAATTAAAAGTAAATACCGAGGCATTCAAGTTGAAATTAAAAAATCGCTTTTCTGCACTGAAAGGACTTATTGATGAAAGTGATATCTCAGAAGCAAATGAAAACATTGTTAAGACAATAGTTGAAACTGCTGGGGAAATTGGTGGTGTAACCTGTAAAAAGCACAATAGCAAATTATCTGAGAAGACGAAACAGCTCATGAAAAGGCGAAGAGATATGAAGGTGGACAATCGAAATACCAGTTCCAGGATTGAGTACATAGAACTTTGTAAAACTCTGCGCAAAAGCATGAAAGAAGATATAAGAAAATTCAACTGTGAGTTAGTAAGGAAGGCCATTGAAAGCAACAAGAGCCTTAGGGTTGTTAAAGGAAGTTTGTCTATTGGGAAGAAACACATCATTGCATTAAAAGGAGAGGATGGCACCGTAACAAGAAATAGGGAAGAAATACTTAGAAGAGTTGAAGAATTCTACAAAAATCTATACGAAAGTAACAGTGGATTAAACGAAGACATTGAAATAGTCGAAGGAACAGCTCCTAAAATCTTAAAAGAAGAAGTTTCATTTGCAATAAAAAATATGAAGAAAGGAAGAGCCCCTGGTGATGATGGTATTACATTAGATATCTTAAAAGAAGCTGGAGAATATGTAGAAGACATACTCGCAAAATTCTTTACCAAATGTCTTAACAGCGGTAACATACCAAACCAATGGGATTCTGCAACAGTAATTCTTTTGCATAAAAAAGGTGATAAAGAGGATTTGAAAAATTACCGACCAATTAGCTTGTTACCTGCTATTTATAAAATCTTCACAAAAGTGCTAACACATCGCCTGCAGAAAAAATTAGATGCAGCTCAACCAAGAGAACAAGCTGGATTTCGAAGTGGATTCAGTACAGTGGACCATATTCAAGTATTAAGAGAATTAATTGAAAGAACACATGAATATGAACTTCCATTGTGTGTTGCATTTATTGACTATGAGAAGGCCTTTGACTCTATTAAAACATCAGCAGTCATCAACTCTTTAAGATCAACAGACATTGAAAATGTGTACATTGATACAAACCGTGTGTATAAAATGCAAAATTTTGTTACATAAAGATACCAGTTATCAAAATTGGTAAAATATGGGAGATACCATTTCTCCAAAACTTTTTACTTCTGCTTTACAGATGATTTTTCAGCTGATAAATTGGAATAACAAGGGAATAAAAATAAATGGTGAATATTTAAATCATCTGCGGTTTGCTGATGACATTGTTATTTTTTCAACGGACCCATCAGAACTCCAAGACATGGTACAAGAGCTCTCAACTAGAAGTAAAGAAGTTGGACTCAAGATGAACCTACAAAAAACTAAGATCATGTTCAATAATTTTGTAGAGGAAACAAAAATACAAGTTGACAACACTGAGCTAGAAATTGCTGATTCATATATTTACCTTGGCCAGCTGATTTCAATGGATGGCAACATTATGAAAGAACTCAACAGACGTATTAAACTTGGCTGGAGTGCATTTGGAAGAAACAGTTTTATCCTGAAGGGGAAATTGCCTTTGTGTCTAAAAAGAAAGGTCTTCAACCAGTGTGTATTGCCAGTCCTCTCTTATGGATCAGAGACATGGAGTCTAACAGTTGGAGCAATACGAAAGTTACAGACAACGCAAAGGAGCATGGAG
>QLNU02001846.1:0-11759 GCA_006491805.2 Dysdera silvatica | reverse complement strand
TTTTATTTACATATAAATACCCTGTTAATTTTTTTTATTATATTTTAGTTATTTTTATTTCCATATACTCTAACTTCAATTTCCCTGGAAATCCAGAAAAATGGGCGAGGATAGATAAGGAGGCCTAGGTCCCTAAGAAATTATAGCTTCAGAGAAGAAGTAGTAGTAGTAGTAGTAGTCAAGCGACTAGAATTTTTACGTTTGTGCTTATTTACATTTCCAGCAAGTTTGATTTTGTGTAAGCGTCTCGTGGTTAGTATGTCACATTAAATTTTCTGTCCCATTCTAGATGAATCATTGAAGGACAGCAAATGCTATTAAAAAATTTACAATAAAACCTTTGAATAGCGGACACCTCGGAACTTAAGAACCCGTCTGATAATCGGGAGTGATAGGGCGTAACAAGCATTGGGACTGAGAATTGGAAAAGTGTCCACTATTCGGGAAGTGGCCTTTATGGAGGTTTTGCTGTATTTATTTTTAGAACTGATGTCAGCACGATAAAATAAACATACAGGAATATATGAAAGGGGTAGGGAAGGAAATATCGGAAATTGTAGAGCAAATATCTAAACAAAAAAATATTCAAAATTTTAATACTTTTCAGGAAAAGGAATGGTTTTGAAAAACCGCAGTTTCAACGGTTTTCTTCATACCGATATTCCGAAATATCAACAACTAAAAAGTGATATTTTTGAGACATCTGGCGGAAACTTCGGTGAGTCCAATTTTTGCCATTTGTTCTCAAAAACTTCTGGAGATTTTAGTTATATAAAAAAAAAAAATTTTTTTTTTCTCAAATTGTATTTTCTTCCAAACCAATGAAACATAGTCAAACCTCTTATTTGCGGGCACTCCCAGGACAGAAAATTTGGTCCGTAAAAAAGTGGTGACTGTAAAAGAGAGAAAGAGAGAGGGAGATTATTGCGGAGGAGTTTTAGCTGGAGAATTATTGTCTGACTTTATCTGAGGAGTGTCCGTTAAGAGGGGTTTTATTGTGTTAATATTTCAAGATATTTCACCCTAAAAGAATGACTAATAAGCCAGGTACAGTTGACTGAGCATCTTAACACATGGAAATTTACAAATTCGTGGTCTTTGAATCATACTATCTATCGAAATTCTCACACACGTAATTAACAACGCTTTTTAACCGCATTTCTGTTTGGCAACACAACAATATTCGAACTGGGTCACTTTCGCATTATGCCTGTAAGCAAGGTTACGCAGTCATACCCTCCATACGAATTCTATGGCATATATAACAAAGAAATTGCTACAGAAAAGCGCGCGCGCTTCGTAATTGCGATGCTGGGAAAAAATCGTTGCTTGTTAAAAAAGCAAGCGCGCATCAAGATTAACGTTTCAAAATGTGCGGGAAAGATAAAGGGCGCGGGCGGGAAATGAGTAGGGAAAATTATAATAATAATTATCATCCAAGAAGCTTAATGATAATTACGAAATTCAGAAATGAAGTACAGGAAGTGGAAGTTCTTTCTTGTACTCTAAATAAACTGGCCAAGAGTGAAAGAGATTTGTTTTAGCGTATAAATTACAATTATTTAATATATATCTTATAAATTATGTATTATCGTTGTTGTGTGATAATTCGCAGATATTTTATGTATGAATATTCTACAGAGATCTTATGTCCGCAGACGTAGGATTATATTGGCCCCCTTATAATTTGAAATAAATCATGGAATGAATAAATTATAAATTATTAATTAATAAATTATTAAATAATAAAGTGAATTATTAAATAATAATAAGTAAATTATTAATTTATTAATAAATAAAATTATTAATTTATTAATAAATAAATTATTAATTTATTAATAAATAAATTATTAATTTATTAATAAATAAATTATTAATTTATTAATAAATAAATTATTAATTTATTAATAAACAAATTATTAAATAATAATAAGTAAATTATTAATTTATTAATAAATAAATTATTAAATAATAATAAATGAGTAATGAATTTATTAATAAATAATTATTAAATAAAATAATAAATTATGAAATAATGGAATCTGCGTGCATTGTAATGTATAAGTAGATATAATATTATAGACATTTATACATTACAATATATAAACAGACGTTTATACATTACAATGTATAAATTGACATTTATACATTTTGTACCCCGTCCCCAATAATTTTGAAAACTTCACGTTACTGCTTATGCTTTTAAGAAGGTTATGTGATGCGGCCCTACGAAAAATAATATGTTTTGATGTCCAACGGGGGCTCAAGCCCCCGAACCCCTCTCTTTTGTACACCACTGTTACGGTTTACACTGTTACTTGTTTACAGTGGTCTGGGGCCGGTTTTATAGGCCATGAGATCACTGGCGTACGCAGGGGGTGTTGATGGGGGTTGTAACCCCCGATTGTAATGAAATTTTGTATATTTAACATCCGAATATGCGAGTTGTGGCTCTGTAACCCCCCAATGGAGCCTATAACCCCCCCTTATGAATTTTCTGCGTACGCCCATGAATGAGAGGTTCAGATTCCTCGGAAAATAGTAGGTCCCGGTTTGGCATGATTTCCTTCGGTCGCAAAAAAACGAAATCTTTTTGAATTTCTTAACAACTTCGTTCTTCATAATGAAGCTAATTGGGTTGAATGTTTTTTCTGTGTCTGTAATATTAGCAAAATGTGCTATTTGCTATTTTATCCAAATTTTATAATACGTATCTTGAAAATACAAGTATATTACTGATGTTTACATCATATTATATCGTGTAATTATGTTTTCCTTGATAGTAAGGGGTGGAAGTGCAAAAGCTTATCAAGAAACCAAGGGATTCTATCTGTCTACCTTTCAGCAGGTAAGGTAATGAGAAAGTTGGTGGCCGAAGTCGACGCTGTATTCCCTGGACCAAGAGGTTTGTAATCTGCATAAAATTGGAAATGTCTGCCTTACTGGACACTGCCCATTTGTAAATATATGCAGAGTACTTTTCACAGCCCCACGACACTGCTGAAAAGCGGTCATTTAGAAATGAACGTATAATGGGAGACACAAAAACATTATTTCTGTAGTGTGGGATTTCGTGAGTTCTAAAATTTTTTATTGCTTTTGGGTGTCCGTGGAACAGAGGTGACCAAGATGAGCCATTTTACTACCCCGAACAATCAAAGCCGCATTCCTTTTTTTATGATAAACATTAAGCACGTTGTTAGAAGGGAAAGTTCGGGTGGATGTCCTCGTTTTCCACCGAGAAGAAGAAGAAGAAAAGCCCGAGCTCTCTTTGACCGCCATGGAGAAAAGAAGAAACAAAGTCGCGCGAGACCTAAAGGGCACGGAACAAGGCCAAGGCCGAAGCCAATTGCTAGGCTCCGCCTACTGCTAGAACCCAATTTTGCCGCCAGGTGACGCTACATACATTACTATTTTTCTGCTATTTCCCCCTCTCGCTTGTATTTTTTCTCTTTTCGACTAAATTATAGTGTGAAGAGCGATACTGTTTCACGAATTTGAACTATAAATGAATGTTATTATCTTTGAGATGAAACAAAGGCGTAGGAGCTATGTTATCCCGTGTTTTCGATCTGGAAAGAAACGGTGTGAAATATCCGCGAACCCGACTGTGACCAAAAATATTGATATTTATGACATAAAATGCTGACGGTTAGTGCGCATGTACCAATTATATTTTCTTTTATCGTATTAAACACAACCAAACAGAGTACACGTTTTTTTTCTAAGAGTTTGGTTAAAACTTAGTATTTGTTAAAATTAGTTTTATGCTTATTAAAATAAATATTAAGCTTATTAAAATTTATCGGTGTTTTAAGTTGTAAGAAATATATTCTATTGATCGTGTATTATACTCCCTAGCACAGGGGTGGAGGGAAACCTGCGACCTCCTATTATACGAAATGCGACCTTTTGTTTGGAACGACTCCAAATTTTGCAGAACAAATTCTTTTATCTCTATTAATGTGTTTTGTTTATCTTGAATTTTATTATCTTGATCTTTTGTTTGTTTGTTTGTTTAGGTGTGTGTCTGGGCTATACTGCGCCAAACACAGTAAAATCGAAGACTGAAGTAAAAACCAGTACTTTTTAAAAATACTGGTTTTTACTAGAGTCTTTGATTGTCTTGAATTTTCAAACGAACATATTTAAAATGCAAAAATAGTCGAAGAAGATCTGAAGACCTAATTCTCTCTGATTGACCGATCCAGTTAAAGCACATGCGGTAGGCTTGTTTACGTCACAGCTAACTTAATGCGGCCTTCCAATACGAGAAGGTTCCTTACCCACGTGACGTAGCACATTATGGAATTCTCTCTCTCTCTATATGTAGTTAAATTATCATATATTGTCGGTGTGTATTTACAAACGATGAGAATTATTCGTTTTTTAGCAACATATAGCATTCAGAGTTATTGGAAGAGGGGGGACAAATATATATAGTCCATTATATACATTACAATTTATGTAAAATTGCGGTATATTTTAAATTACTTGGGGAGCCCAGTCCCCACGTAACTCTACACCTATGGGCATTTTGTACCCGGTATTTTTTTCATTTGAACTATAGTTTGAAGGACAAAAGGGGGAGGGCCAAGCAACTCCCCAACCAGTCTGGTCAGTGTGGGGAGCGAGTATACTCCCAACGCTGACCTTTAATGCTTTTTTTGCATAAAATAAAGGGACGCAACCCGGAGAGACCTTCGACCAGAAGTGGGTTAATGATGACTGAATATTATGATAATGATGATATAATAGCGTGCCCATTATTCTCAACAATAGTGCGCGTGCCCGCCATCTACAATTTTCAAAAACGCGATATTTGTAAGCGCACTCACGTACCATTCGCAAAGAACACTCTAATTAGACGGTTATTTTTAATTGATGTCCGTAATACTCTGTTCGTCACTTCCCGAATAATTTCCCCATAGTCTGCAATAATAAGCAGTTGTGTTCCTCATCAGAGGATCTAACAGGCTGCATGTAAATTAGGGTTGCCACCTTTTACCGTAAAACGTCAGGACTGACTAAGTCGACATTTTTATTGCTACTATGATGTGTAATACATATATTTATTATATGTATATGATTATTAAAACAGTGCCAAATAGGTATTAGAAGCTCATTAACTTAAATTAAAACAATCCATTCTTTTCTTACAGGTTTCGAAAATTATAGTTTTAAATAGTGAAAAAAATCATATTATAAAAACATTGAGTTTTCAATGTAACTATAATTTATTAATAGATATTTATCCTTTTTATATTAATTCTTTGACTTTTGAACGAGTTCTATCGTTGAATAAAAAAGCAAAATAACGCTAGATAATGCAATAGGCAGCTTTAATTTTCAATTTCAGGTACACAAGCTACACAATATTTTATAAACAAAATTATATTTATGTTTACATGGATATTATTGTCACAAGAAGCACTAAAAAGTTTCATGTCGTCTTTAAAAATGTCTGCAAAATGAGTTCAAAACACGTTCATATTTAAATAAAGAATAAACACAAATTACCGCAGTTAAAAAACAATGCGTTAACAGCCGTTTCGGTGGACATCTGCCACCATCTTCAGAACCGTACTGACTGTTTACACACGATGTGGTCAACACTGTCATCATCCAGTAAGTGATTAAGGTCGGTGCGACTGGTGTCGCATCGCACCGGTAGCCAAGCCAATGGAGGCGCCAAAATAGCCTAACGATCCAGTGGCGCATCCAGAATATTCCCAAGTGGGGAGAGCCCAGTGGTGCAAATGGAATTTTTGGTGGAAAAAACGGCCAGACGCCAGCCAGTTACGGTTGTCTTTTTGTGTACTTTTATCATTATTGAATTACTAATAATTCTATAATGCAACATACTTAAATAATTAGAAGTAGTAGATTATGTTTGCACAATTTTACAATGGCCAGCACTCTTATTCTATCTCTATCAGTGAGATTAGATTTCTTGGCATAATTAGAAATATCTACAGTCAGAATTTCTATTTCAACTGTGTTTGATATTGTGTTTTGATCTACCTTTACCCCATGGAAAGTGTTTGAAGATAGTCTCGGACCACTGCTTCTGTTGCTTGATTCAACAGCAGTCTCATCAATTTCATCAGAGTTCAGGGAAATGTTGGGAACATCGCAACTTTCATTTTTTAATGAAATAATTTACCAGTGTCCGTTGGCGGAATAATTTTCTTTTTGTTAGCTCAAGGGAGGGGCCCGGACTCCCTCGGCTCCCTACGTGGGTGCGCCACTGTAACGACCTCGAAATATAGACAAGGCCAAATCCACATTGATTATTTAGGTGTTTATTATCTATTAAATAAATTTCAATAAATCAAAGTAATGTTTCGTAAGTTATTTGAATGCAATATCTAATTATGTTTGCTTCCACACGTTCTCTGAAACCGATAAGGATAAATTTAGGCTAATAAAGAATGATTGATTGATTGGTTGGCTTTTGGCGCAAAGGGCATCTGGGCTATACTGCGCCACCTGCGTATGGATTCTTCGTATGATACACTATGACACGCAAATATTAAGAAAGACATCAAATTGGAAAAATTTTCTAACTGTGTATCAGTGGCGTAGGCAGAAAGTTCATAAGGGGAGGGTTATAGGTCTAATGGGAGGGGTTACAGAGCTGCAACTCTCATTTATTCCTATGTTAAATATACAAAATTTCATTGCGATGGAGTTACAACCCCAACCCCTGCTGCCTCTTCGGCTGTACCTTAAACTTCTCGACGTGGAAGCTTTTCGGCGACCCCCACCCCGTAAGCTTCAACCTGCTTAGTTTATTGGTAAAATCTGCCACTGTACTGTTCAATTGGTAAAACAATGAAGTACCGTTTATCCTGTAAACAATTTTAAGTTTCATTTATACGTCATTTAGCTAAGGTTCTGATTCATTTTTCCACACTTTAATGGTAACTATTTCGCTTATATGACGCGACTTGTTTCGTGGATGCATTGATACATCTTTTCCTTTTTGGCTTCCAAGTGGCAGAATTCCTACTGGAGGAAATCTTACGACCCAAAATTTATGATGAAATGTTAAAACCTCAAAATTTTATTATCCATGTGCCAACTCATCCTTAATGAAAGACTTTTTAAAAAATATCAAAGCAATTTTCCTCTCTATAAATTACACTAGCGAAGTATAGCTCCCAGGTATGAGAATTATCTAGAATTTAATGGATTATAGAATTTATTGGAGAAAGGTAGTCTAATTCGTTGAAATATTACCAAAAGTATAACAAGCAACAAGATAAAGGTTCTGTAAGCAAAGGATATAATCTCTCTAATATGACATCAAGCAAAGCCTGAAGCAATGCAGAACTATTTCGCCAAAAGTGGATTTGAATTCCCAAAAACAAACGCCAACGACGAAAATGCTGGGGGAAAAACCGAATTCTCGACACAGATGATTGGAATATTTAAACCATGACTATTAACTAATTAAAATGAAGCGTTCTACGCAGCTGACGAAATATTAGAGGTAAAATTTGCTGAAGAATTGAGTAACGTGTGTTAAGTGACGATGGAAGCGAAGAAATATCTTCACCAATTTTAAAAGATACAGTGAAAAGCAGTGAGGCGTTTAAATTTTTATTCTCACTTTACAGAAAGGAAAAAAGTTTCATCAAGTAAATGCTATACAGAATTCTTCGAGGTTCAAAATCAATCGACACAGCTAACTAGAACAAATATTTTTTCAATCTCATTTTCTCAGTGTTTCTGAATAAAGAATACATGTTTAGTCAAGATCTGGGATGAAATGGAAAGCATAGATTTTACCTGATGTTGCTGAGCCTTTGTAATTTAATAAGTTAGTACAACTTGCGTAAATAAAAGTTTTCAAACGCGGACCGAAGTCTCATAAAATTTATTTTTAAAGCTTGGATGAAAATCTGAGACTTTTCTCAATTGATCTTTAGATCAATTCAAAACGATGAATCAAAACGAAAATACTATCAAAAAATAAGCTCAGTCGAGAGCTTTTTTTCGTAATGGAGAAAAAATAGAGAAAGAGAATAAAAAACAGAAAATAAATGTTGCCATTTATTAGGATATTTTGACTTCATGTTCAATTTATCAGGATATTTTGATTTAATGTTCAGTTCATTAGGATATTTTGATTTAATATTCAGTTTATTAGGATATTTTGATTTAATATTCAGTTTACTAGGATATTTTGATTTAATATTCAGTTTACTAGGATTTTTTGATTTAATGTTCAGTTATTCTATGTCTTTTCGAGTTCTTGAAAGACGTAAATAATTGATGCCTCATGGCAGTTGTATGATACATGTAGTCAGATGATGTTGATATATTTGAATATTGTTGATATACGAAGAATATAACATATTCATATTTTATATGCAATTTAGTGGTGACAAGTCAGATATGGTTACATACATTTGTTTTCGTACATGAACGTACGCACATACACACACTCCCTTTTCCCTTCTTCTTATTTCGTATACTCTAAATTTACATTTAAATGTATTTCAAGGTTTGGTGTATTTTAAATATAGTTTAAGAAAGATCATGTGCCACAGAGAGCTCTCTTATCCGGAAATACTAACCCACGCACCTGCAATTCTATTCGTAAATTCACGAGACCACATACAGCGTTGCCAGGTTTCGGAAGTTAAATAGAACCTGTTATTTAAACGATTTATAGACGCATGTGGCTTATAGGTCTAGGTGGAAATGGTCCACACGAAAAACCACTTAATATAATGGAGTGTGTTATTTGAATTCCTAATTCAAAGTTAACGTATAAATCAGTTTAAGAAGGCGAAAGAATTGAACAAAATTAAAACAAGGAATTGAAGAAAACAAATTTAAAATTTTTAATTATAATTTGGACTTTATTATTTATTTCTCTCTTACACGCAACGTTCAAAACACAATTTCTGCTATAAATAGTTACGATAATATATACACTTCATGTACATTTCATTCTTTTTTACGTCATCGAATTTTGAGTACATATAGCACAGAATCAGGATGTAATTGACAGTAATATCATGTAAAGGATGCCAAGCAAATATCATTTCATACAATCGGCTCAGGACCCACATTGAAACCCCAGCCACACAACTCTCCATCTCTATTAATCCATCTTTTGCTATTTTCTTAAACGTTTTAAAGTACTTTATTTCCTGTATTGCCTCTGGTAGTAAGCTCCTAAGTTTCTAAGTCTTCTGCAAACGATGTTGTCCTATCCTTTTTCAATTCTGATTTTGGGTAGGTATAGCTGTTTTCTGTGTTCCCTAACTTTTTCTAATTTCTATTATTCCCACATATTTTTGTTTAGTTATTTTTTCATACATTTTGCTCCATATACGATATTCATTGATAGTACCTACAGGAAAAAATCCTGTTTTTCCCCAAAAAATTTCCCATTAAACATTGTTATCTTTTCTATTTTCAATTTGTATTAATTCTTAGATTTTTAAACGACTTTAGAATTTGGTTTAAGTACTATATTCCAGGGCAGTGCACAAAGGTAGGTTAAACTCACATTGGAAAATTTTATTGGCTGTCAAATCAAATTTCTAATGAAAGAACATATTTTTTTATCAAAGCCTCCGTTTTTATTATTATTTAATATTAAATAAAAATAAAAATTGAAAATATAAAAATATTAGAATGGAAAAATGAAACGACATTTAAGCGAAAAATAAAGTAATATATATATATATAGCAAAATTGTAGTATGATTGTGACATGTACCTTCTAATGTAATATACATGAATACCCATATCTAAATGTATATTAACTTAGACAAGGTTAAAGTTGTAGAGTAATATCACCCAAGGTAGTAAACCCAAGTAAATTTAAGTAGTAGAAACATCTCAGAATAAAGATTGACATGTAGTAAGTAGTAAAAGGTGAAGAGGAGTAAAAGATTAAACAATACCAAGAATTTTGTTCTTCATCAGGGACCGCACAAAATCCCTGTTATTGGTTTGCTTTTTCTGGCTACAACAATTAAGATCAGTGATTAATACTGAATAAACCAGCATTGACCAAAACTTAGCTAAAAACAGTATAAACCCAGAATATAATTAGTTTAACAATATTTTAGTAATTTAGAAGGGTCTCTTTATTAATACTGAGAACAATCTCAATTGTTGTAAGAGGCCCAAAAGCGAACTTACAGCAAGTAGATGGAGGTATTGAAAGTGATTAAAGTGTAAAGGTTCAATTAACATGAATAGAAATGATGATGAAGTGAGAAAACTCATTACTTATACCAAAAATTGTAAAAAGTTTTACATGAATATGTCACACTCAAGATAAACACTTAATTATTAACTAGTAAAAATATATAAGTTTTAAGTTTAAATAAACCCAGAAGTGTGCAATCAGAATAAAGACATATATATGCCCATATGCATAAACATGCAACCCTTACATATATACATATACATACCCATACATATACACACATATACGTATACACACATATATATATACACTCACACATACATATCACACACATACACAAATATGAGCCAGAGACCGTGCATGAGAACGAAACACACAAGCTTTACTGGGATAGAGCAATCATAACAGACAAGACAGTCCCACATAACCGTCCTGACATAACCCTCGTCGATAAATCGAATAAGACCACGTACTTAATCGACATAGCAGTACCCAACACCAATAACATACAGACAACCTACACAACGAAAATCACCAAGTACCAAGATCTCAGACATGAAGTACGAGATATATGGGGTATGGAAAAGATCCTCATCATCCCGTTAGTCATCTCAGCAACAGGGATAGTACCAAAAACGCTTGCGACGAATTTGGAGATACTCAACATTGACCCAAACACCTACATTGAAATACAAAAAGCCACAATCCTAAACACGTGTCACATTGTCAGGAAGTTTCTAGACATGGCACATTAAGAAGTGATGTAAAAAGAGGCTTGGGAACATGGCGCTCTGCCCGTCCCAAAGCCTGTTACCGCCAAGAATGGGCGAGGAAAACTTTTATATATATATATATATGGCTTGCAAAAGGGTTGCTGGTATCTAACTGGAAGGAGACCCACACGCTGAACGTATGTGACGATGTGTGGAACCGGCCAGGCCAGTAACCTAGTGTCCTACCCCGCCTTCAAGTGGTGCAGGCTGAGCTTTCTATTTATGTGGCAAATTAATATTTGCTGCACGGATAGAAAGGCGGAAGGGGAGGGCTAATTCACCAACCCGTCTAGCCAGCGTGGTGAAATTATGGCTAATTCCTCCATTATGTTGACACACCAGAAACCATGGCCCCTAGTCTCCAGGTGCTGGAGTGCTCCTGATCAAGACAGCGGTCAGTGTGGCATGAAAGCAGGGGGTGCTAAGAATCACTGGAATGGCCCAGGCTGCCGTTTGTTATTGACCTTGGCAACGTATAATGGACGATCCCTTGCTTCTGAAGCAAAACTTCAGGAATTGGAAGAGGAACTAGACAAGATCAAATGGGACATTGTAGGACTCAGTGAAGTTAGAAGAAAAGGTGAAGAGTTGGTGGAACTGAAAAGCGGACATTTGTTTTATTATAGAGGAACGGAAACTGGAAGAACAAGTGGTGTTGGCTTCTTAATCAACAAAAGAATTAAAGACTGTCTTCTGGAAGTTGAAAGTACATCAGATCGAGCAGCGAGGCTTGTTGTTCAACTAACCCAGCGATACCAACTTCAAATAGTACAGGTATATGCACCAACATCAAGCCATACCGAC
>QLNU02001842.1:0-10903 GCA_006491805.2 Dysdera silvatica | reverse complement strand
TTTAAGGGACTACAGAATCCGAGTTGTCACCACATCCGAGTCCGTAATAACAGAGTTCGAATGTATTTGGTTTTACAGTATTTCGTTATTTTTTAAATCAATCACATTTTGAAACTCGTTTTAAGGTAATTCTTAACTTCACATTAGGTTGATCATATAATAGTCGTCGTTCGTTTGCCTCGCATTCGTGCCTACATCTTTTGACGTAATAAAATAACTAATTTAAATGGGTTTTTCCCCCTAAGGCTTTCTGATAATATGAAAAATACTATTAAACTTTAATCTGTCCTGCTCACCACTTTGAAGAACATGGCTGCATTGACTGTTGGAAATGTTTAAGCCAGGGGTCTTCAACTGTTTTCAGTAGAAGGGCTAATTTTGCTTATTCTTGTAGGCCCGCGGGCCGCACTACTGTATCAGCAATATTAGAACTGAACAAAGGCGGCCCGAGTGGTGCGCCCGCCCTCCAGCCTCCGATTAGCCTTTTTGATATTTTTCCCATATGTCGTCTCTATATTAGTCTCGCTCTCTCTCTATATATATATATCATCATCATCATCATCATATTCAACCATTATCTATCCACTGCTGGATGAAGGTCTCTCCAAATGCTTTCCACACAAGTCTATCCTGGGCCATTCGTTTCCACGTCACCCCAACCTGTTTTCTTATTTCATCCACCCATCTAGTTTGAGGACGTTTTCTAGGTCTTCGGTGGTCTCTTGGAATCCAGTTCAGAATTTCTGTTGTCCATCGTTGATCAGTTCTTCTTGCAATATGCCCAGCCCATCGCCATTTCAGTCCTTTTACTTTAACAATGATGTCCTCTACTCTAGTTTGCTCTCTCACCCAAGTGTTTCTTTTTCGATCTCTCCTAGTTATTCCAAGCATGCACCTCTCCATGCTCCTTTGCGTTGTCTGTAACTTTCGTATTGCTCCAACTGTTAGACTCCATGTCTCTGATCCATAAGAGACATTGAAATCAGCTGGCCAAGGTAAATATATGAATCAGCAATTTCTAGCTCAGTGTTGTCAACTTGTATTTTTGTTTCCTCTACGAAATTATTGAACATGATCTTAGTTTTTTGTAGGTTCATCTTGAGTCCAACTTCTTTACTTCTAGTTGAGAGCTCCTGTACCATGTCTTGGAGTTCTGATGGGTTCGTTGAAAAAATAACAATGTCATCAGCAAACCGCAGATGATTTAAATATTCACCATTTATTTTTATTCCCTTGTTATTCCAATTTATCAGCTGAAAAATCATCTGTAAAGCTGAAGTAAAAAGTTTTGGAGAAATGGTATCTCCCTGCCTCACACCTTTACCAATTTTGATAGTTTTGGTATCTTTATGTAACCGAAATTTTGCACTTGCATTTTTATACACACGTTTCACCATGTCAATGTACACATCCTCGATGTCTGTTGATCTTAAAGAGTTGATGACTGCTGATGTTTTAATAGAGTCAAAGGCCTTCTCATAGTCAATAAATGCAACACACAATGGAAGTTCATATTCATGTGTTCTTTCAATTAATTCTCTTAATACTTGAATATGGTCCACTGTACTGAATCCACTTCGAAATCCAGCTTGTTCTCTTGGTTGAGCTGCATCTAATTTTTTCTGCAGGCGATGTGTTAGCACTTTTGTGAAGATTTTATAAATAGCAGGTAACAAGCTAATTGGTCGGTAATTTTTTAAATCCTCTTTATCACCTTTTTTATGCAAAAGAATTACTGTTGCAGAATCCCATTGGTTTGGTATGTTACCGCTGTTAAGACATTTGGTAAAGAATTTTGCAAGTATGTCTTCTACATATTCTCCAGCTTCTTTTAAGATATCTAATGTAATACCATCATCACCAGGGGCTCTTCCTTTCTTCATATTTTTTATTGCAAATGAAACTTCTTCTTTTAAGATTTTAGGAGCTGTTCCTTCGACTATTTCAATGTCTTCGTTTAATCCACTGTTACTTTCGTATAGATTTTTGTAGAATTCTTCAACTCTTCTAAGTATTTCTTCCCTATTTCTTGTTACGGTGCCATCCTCTCCTTTTAATGCAATGATGTGTTTCTTCCCAACAGATAAACTTCCTTTAACAACCCTAAGGCTCTTGTTATTTTCAATGGCCTTCCTTACTAACTCACAATTGAATTTTCTTATATCTTCTTTCATGCTTTTGCGCAGAGTTTTACAAAGTTCTATGTACTCAATCCTGGAACTGGTATTTTGATTGTCCACCTTCATATCTCTTCGCCTTTTCATGAGCTGTTTCGTCTTCTCAGATAATTTGCTATTGTGCTTTTTACAGGTTACACCACCAATTTCCCCAGCAGTTTCAACTATTGTCTTAACAATGTTTTCATTTGCTTCTGAGATATCACTTTCATCAATAAGTCCTTCCAGTGCAGAAAAGCGATTTTTTAATTCCAACTTGAATGCCTCGGTATTTACTTTCAGTTTCATTAGATCCACCCTCTTACTTACTTGTTTCCTAATGAGCTTCTGTCGTTCTAATTTAGTATTTAAGTGCACTTTACATCTCACCATTCGATGATCACTTCCAGTATTAAATCTGTTCAGTACGCTGCAATCTTCAATAATTGATTTCTTGTTTGCCAGGATATAGTCAATTTCGCTGGTTCCTCCATTGGGGTGTTTCCATGTCCATTTTCTTTGCGGTTTCTTCTTAAAAAATGAATTCATGATGCTAAGGTTTTCAGCTTCTGCAAATTCGATGAGTTGATCGCCACGTTCATTCCTTTCCCCATATCCGTATTTACCAACCGATGTCTCTCCTTGTTCCTGTTGTCCAATTCTTGCATTGAAATCCCCCATGATGAGCTTGATATGTTGTTTCCCTTTGGTGTGTAACTCTTTGATTTCTTCATAAAATTCTTCAACCTCTTCGTCGGTATGGCTTGATGTTGGTGCATATACCTGTACTATTTGAAGTTGGTATCGCTGGGTTAGTTGAACAACAAGCCTCGCTGCTCGATCTGATGTACTTTCAACTTCCAGAAGACAGTCTTTAATTCTTTTGTTGATTAAGAAGCCAACACCACTTGTTCTTCCAGTTTCCGTTCCTCTATAATAAAACAAATGTCCACTTTTAAGTTCCACCAACTCTTCACCTTTTCTTCTAACTTCACTGAGTCCTACAATGTCCCATTTGATCTTGTCTAGTTCCTCTTCCAATTCCTGAAGTTTTGCTTCAGAAGCAAGGGATCGTCCATTATACGTTGCCAAGGTCAATAACAAACGGCAGCCTGGGCCATTCCAGTGATTCTTAGCACCCCCTGCTTTCATGCCACACTGACCGCTGCCTTGATCAGGAGCACTCCAGCACCTGGAGACTAGGGGCCATGGTTTCTGGTGTGTCAACATAATGGAGGAATTAGCCATAATTTCACCACGCTGGCTAGACGGGTTGGTGAATTAGCCCTCCCCTTCCGCCTTTCTATCCGTGCAGCAAATATTAATTTGCCACATAAATAGAAAGCTCAGCCTGCACCACTTGAAGGCGGGGTAGGACACTAGGTTACTGGCCCGGCCGGTTCCACACATCGTCACATAAGTTCAGCGTGTGGGTCTCCTTCCAGTTAGATACCAGCAACCCTTTTGCAGGCCATATATATATATATTACAATGTAAATATGTATGGCAGCAAAAAACATATACAATACATTTAGTTATGAATATATATATAAAGCGAAATGAGACTTTCTAGCGAGACTTTTAGCAATGTTTATTTTTAACCATCGTGTCAATATCAGGTCTTATTTTTGATAACGCAACTCTAAGGGTGTTTCCAAGACGGACGCCATTTCTTCTGATCCTAACTTTCATTTTATCAACTTCATTTTTTGAAACAGCTGTTTACAGACGCATTGGCGTACGCAGGGGGGCTGATATGGGTTGGAATTCCCACTCCAACGAAATTTTGTGTATATATACATAATATGTTCATATTATAGACATATGGAATTGTATCCTCTATAACCAGGTCTGTCCCCAAAGGGTAAGCGCTGTGTGCGCCGCTTACTCTCAAGAAAATTTGAAAAATGCCGAGAACGTGCCGCGTACTCTCAAAGTCTCAAGAAAGTTTTTGTATTTGCTGGTTTTGGGGCAACTTTCAACGAAGTTCAGACTTTTTTTTTCTCTCTAGTCATTTACAAACGAATGGAAACAAATGAGGAAAAAACTGAACTCCCCCAAGCCTCACAATAATTTCCTGGTACGACCAGGAGAGGAACGAAAAACTGATGAAAATGGCAACTGCCAGTTTGGGCTTGGATACACGATAAACCACCAGTCAACTGGCAGTCAGCGCAACGCGCTGACGTCACCAAGTTCAGTAACTACGTAATTACAATATTCTTTAATTAAGACAGCACCGAATACGCTCAATAATTTTCTTCAGGACAGCCCTCTCTGTAACACCCTATTATAAGCCTGTAACCCTTCCTTTATGAACTTTCTGCGTACACCTACACTCAGATGTAAGTACTCCCGAATAGTAACACTTTGGAATTAGTAACACTTCGTCTTTTAGAGCTGTGCCTAGTCTAACCCAATTTTACATGTCTTCTGAGGCACCTAACGAGTTCTCGTTTTATCCCCTCTATGTAAAGGATTAAAATGATGGTTAAAAGGGGGGAAAAGAAATGGTAGGGAGTTTGATGTTAAAAATTTTGGAAAGAATTGACGTTGGAAGAAACTAGGAAGACCGAATTTAGAATTTTCATCCGAAATAAAAGTGCGTTGACTATACAATGAGAAAAATGGGGTTTTGTCCAATAAGCGGCGATCAGATGGTTTAGAGCTGTGTAAAACTGCACATTTTTCTTCTTCTAAGGTTTTTATTTGATGGGCTTCGGCTTACTCATGCAATTAACCAACAAGGCAAATGGGGAGGCTATTATGTCATTAAAAATTGGTGTGTTTACCTTCATCCAAGTAGAGTTTGAAGGGTCGAGTCTGCTGTTCATGGTAACGGTATCGTCCAAGTGGGGACTATGAGCTCCTGATAATAAAAGAACGTGGCACCTAAAAACAAAAAAATACAAAGTTAAAAATTATATATTATTTAGAAAGTTAATTGTAGGATTCAGGTTTTTCGCCCTTAGTTATCAAATTTGCTTTAATATTTTAAGATCAGATTAAACTTAAATAAAGGAAAGGATACTGTGTGGTATTTAAAATGCTATTCAAAGCATTTTTATCACTGTATTGAATTTCATACGTATATATAATTTGATTTTTGCATTTAATATTTTGTAAAAGAACTTCATAATATGAAGCCATCATTATATATTTAAACCAATAATCGATATAAATATATTTAAGCTGACAATCGATATAAATATATTTAAGCTGACAATCGATATAAACATATTTAAATAAAAAAAGAATATAAATGTATTTAAACCAATAATCGATATGTACATGGTTAACAGGCATCAAGCTGCGAAAGAGTTCTGCAGTGTGCTCAGGGGTGATTAGAAGTCCAAACCAGATTCCCTGAACACACCAGAAAATTCCCTGAAAAGTTACGTAATATTTTTTGGTAAAGACATTGATCTAAAGGAATATGAAAACTTACAGAAAACAAAGCGAAATTTTTGTAATTTTAAAAAAGAAATCCCGAAAGAGTCAAGTTGAAATTTCTGGAATTTACGAAAATCCCGGAACAGAATCACCCCTGGGTGTGCTGCTCGAGAAACACAAATGTTATATAACTATGTTTTAGCACATATAGTGCACAATCCAAATTTTGTGCCGTTAGTTACTAACTTCGTTTGTTATTTACTTGTGTCGTTAGTTATCAAACTATAATAATAATAATAATAATAATACCTGAAATTTCGCACTGTTTTTCGCTTAGCTGGATCGGTTTCCCGCACAATTTGAAGATCAGAACGCCTGCAACGAATATGCACATGGTTTATCAGTTTGCTTGGCACTTAAAGCAAACGATGTTAATTTTTATGAATAATATAACTTCTTTTACCTGATAAAAGAATCAATAAAAAGAGCTAGATTGTACGGATTCACTGATTTGTTGAAATAATGACGAAACAGTTGCATCAGGTCGTGGTTTCTGTTAGCTTCGGTCTGAAATGAAGAGCATATAAATATGTAAAAAGATTTCTCTCTCTCTCTCTCCTTCTAACAAATCAAATGGGTTAGTCACCATAGTCTTCCATTTTCCTGAATTATCAGTGGTTTACAATTCAGTTGCATGAGGTTAATACAGTATTGATTATTGCTAATATTCTAGTGCAATGGTTTTGAGCATTGAGAACATCTGAGTGTAAACCTGGATTTATAAATGGGCACGTTGGGCAAATTCACAGGGAGCAAAAAGACAGCAGCCTTCTTATTTTTTATTTAATTACAATGTATCTTCTGCTGAATTCCGCTAATTCGGCCTCACTGTGGAAGCACCACCCTACCCCTACCTTTTGTCTTAATCTGCAATTCTGAAAAATTTCACAAAAGAGACTACCCTCCTAAACATCGGACATTTTTTTGTTATCAAATAAAATAAAATCAATCCTAAACAAATACCCTTATTTTATCTTATAATGATGCATATATTGTGATTACAAGTCTTCGTCCTCCTACCCTTCACATATTCCTCTAGTTTATATCGCATTAGAGATGGGTGGATCGTCGTAAGATCAAAAGTTCGCTGTTCCCAGAATGCTTTGCACCTAAAGCCCAGGCTTGTCTGAGTAAACAAATTATTTTTTACTTAATAGTTTAGGTGCTGATAGAGATAGAGACAGACTTCTTCGTGACGTCACAGAGAAGCGCTTGATGGCGGATCGGTCTTTCCGCAATTTTTTCTTATAGGAAGCCAGGACAGAAAGGAACCCAGAAGGATAGACCAGCCATCAAGTGGCGCTTTTTGTGGCGCCACAAAGCCTCTAGTTCAGCGCTTCTTTAACTTTTCTGGACCGTGGACCCAATTCGGAGATCACTCGCCCTTCCGGACCCCCAAGAATTAACTCAAAGTTTAAAGCCCAGAATTTACATCATACATATTTATTTCTAGCGTTTCATCACTGATTTTCACCATTTGGGGAAGGAATTTTTCGTTCCCTCGTAATTTATTTTTAGCATTAAAGAGTAAATGCTCGTGTCTTAGTACTTTTCCGAACTTTTGTGGAACACTAGTGGGGGGGGGAAGGGAGTCTTACGGACCACCAGGGATCACAGTTGAAGTATCCTTGCTCTAGTTTGTCCAATCTTTAAAAAATTAAATTAAAATCCTTGAAATGTTTATACGTCAAAATGAGTCGTACATATATACAGGATGATCCAAATTAAACAGGAGGTGTTTAGACCTCTCTATAGGGGGAAAACTACTCAACCAATTTCACCCAAATTTTCTTAAATATGCTCCCCTGAGTATACGGTTTTGATTTCTGAAAGAAAAAAAATGAGTTCATATTTCGGTTGCTAGGGAAGGAAATGGCGCTGCGGAGGAGGCAATTTATTAATATTAATAACAAAAAAGTGTTTTAACATGCAATAACCTTTATTGCAATCACATGAAATAACTACAAATTACAGTATACCGTAGGACAGTAAATATGACTAAAAAAAGATTTGTCAATAACTTTATTGCTATCACATGTGGAACCACACTATCATCACAGATACGGCTCGGTATGTCCGCCGTCTCTTTGCTCTAGAAATTGCATTCGATGCACAACACATTCCACGGCAGAAAGTTACTCGTTCTCTTGGAGGTGTGATATATGTTGCGAAATTCTGTCTTTTAAGACTGCTACGTTCTGAACATTGCCTTTATAAACGCAGCTCTTTAAATATCCCCACAGCCAAAAGTCACAAGGGTTAGGATCAGGTGACCGAGGCGGCCAAGGTGTTGAAAATGACCTGCTAATCACTCTATCATCCGAAAAGTTTTGCCGTAATAATGTTTGAACAGACAACGTGATGTGCGGGGGTGCACCATCTTGGATGAAGATTGTAGTGTCAGGACAATTTCTCTGTTGAAGCAAAGGAATGACAAAGTTCCAGAACATAAATGCATATCTAGAGCCAGTAACAGAACATGTCATTGGCCCCGGGGCTGTATTTTCTTCAAAGAAGTAAGGACCAATGACAAAAGATGCCACACTACACTATTACTTTTGGAGCATGCAACGGAATTTGTTGATGAACGTGGGGATTTGTGTCAGACCAAATATGGCAGTTACGTGTGTTTAGAGCGCCATTCAAGTGGAAATGGGCTTCATCACTCCACAGTATCTGCCAAGGCCATTCGTCATCCACTGTCATCCGAGCAATGAACATCAAAGCAAATGTTTTCCACACGTCATTATCACCAGAAAGCAATTGCTGAGTGTGGGCTATCTTATATGGATAAAATCTCACGACATTTCTCATAACTCTCTACACTGTCGTATATGGCATGTTCAATTCCCGCGATACCGCACGTGCACTACTGCTACCATGTGCACTTGCTTCTCCCTGCTCCACTACTGCAGTTGTAACTTCTTCAAGTTGCTGCACTCGAGTTGGTTTACATCCTCGTCCTGATTTAACGGCGAATGTTCCAGTCTCTTCAAAATACAAGATCATTTTTCGAAGATTTGTAATTATCAGAGGGTTTATGCGTAAACTTTTTACCTGTCAAAATTCTTTAAATACAGCAGAAACATTGCTGTTTCGTTGATAAAAGAGCTTAACAAGTAACGCGCGATCTGGTAAAGTAAGTTTCACGACGGAATCCTCGTATGGTGAAAAAATGCTTCACTACTCCTTATATAGGCAGATGATGTTGCGCATGTTATGTAATATGTAAACTGCCTGCTCCGCAGCCCCATTTCCTCCTCTAGCGGCCGAAATATGAACTCAATTTTTTCTTTCAGAAATCAAAACCGCGTACTCAGTGGAGCATGTGTACGAAAATTTGGATGAAATTGGCTGAGTAGTGTTCTCTACAGAGAGGTCAAAACACCTCCTGTTTAATTTGAATCACCCGATATGTATGTATATATATATATATAAGGTGTATATAAGGAGCGATTCTTAATATGTGGTCAAAATTTCTGTTGCATTTTGATTGTGGATGTCTTATGTTGACTGTAACTAAGGCTTGCCGAAAGATTCGTACTCATTACGAGCATACGTCAGAGTTTGAAAGAGGCTGGTTGGACGAATCGAAGGATCGTTGGGCATCTGAGTCGAAGCGATGCGGCGATTGGACGGTGCTGGCAAGAGTGGGTCAACAACGGCAGATGTCAGCGTCGGGATGGCAGTGGTCGACCTAGGGCCACAACAGAACGGGAAGACAGAGCGATTATCGGAGCAGCTGTCACAGCACCGGATTCGTCATTATCAACTATCCAACGTGTGGCCTGCACACATGTGTCCAACATGACTCTCTGTAGACGACTGAGAGAGCGGAATTTACGCTCCCGCCGAACATTCCGCCGCTTACCTCTCACGCCTTTGCACCGTGAAGTCCGATTACAGTGGTGCCGGGCTCAATCAACTTGGAACTGCACTGACTGGGGACGTATAGTCTTTAGTGATGAGTCCCATTTACAACTGTGTCCTGACGACAACTGCAGACGTGTCTGGAGACGTCCAGAGCAGCGTGGGGATCCTGCCCTTACTATCGCACGCCACACATGCCCACAACAGGGCGTTATGATCTGAGGTGCCATCTCCTTTGATAGCCGGACCCCTTTGGTGGTCATTTCTGGCACACTTACAGCACAGCGGTACGTAGACGACATTCTACGACCGGTTGTGTTACCGTTCCTTTTGCGACACCCTGGACTTACGTTTCAACAAGACAATGCCCGGCCGCACACGGCATGTGTTGCTATGAATTGTCTTCAAGCTTACCCAACACTTCCTTGGCTAGCTAGGTCTCCTGATCTCTCTGTCCCATAGAGAACATTTGGGACCCTATGGGAAGGCGATTGCAACCATCCAGGAATGTTGACGATTTAGCCCGATAGTTGGAGACAATTCAGCAAGAAATTCCGCAGGACACCATCCGGGATCTTTATCAGTCTATGCCACGCCGGGTGACAGCTTGCATCCGGGCCAGAGGTGTATCAACGCCTTATTGACTTCCTCCATTTGTAACGGTCAAACTCTGCAATAAATCACTCAATTGTTCTGAAATTTTAATCGTTTATTTTTCTATATGTGTTCTTCACATCCACCAATTTTTATCGCAATCGGACAATTCTTTCTTGGTACGTCGATTTTTTTTCTTATAGAGCATGTATAAGTATTTTTTGAAAATGTAAGGAAAATTACGCAGAATTCAGATGACAGGAAGTTGACAGAAATAGAGGTAGTAGAAACACAGTAAAAATAAAAAATAATAAAAATAAACAGAACAGTAATAAATTAGCACAAAAACTACAACAATCAACTTAATAAATAACAGGATACACAAAAATACAGCAAATAATTAAAAATCAACTATTTCAGATAACGACCGGAGTGAATTTGAAGAAAATAGTACAATAAATGAAAAAAGGACACCACGTGTTGGAACGTTTTCAAGGGAGGCTCCAAACACGTGGGCCCTAAGCAAAGGAATGTTTCTGTATGGAAATTAGCTTAAGCTAAAAAATTGCCATGCCCCCATCATTTCAAGCAACAAAAAAAAGTAGCAATAAAGAGAAAAAAATTCTTTTTAAAACATGAGAAAAATAAAGGGACTTACATTAGAATGAGGACGGACTTACAACACAGCAAACGGGATAGGAACAAAATTAAAGCTTAATAAGAAGAGAGCGGAGGGGAGGGCAGCAGAGTTGCCAGTAAAATGCTGAGGAAGTTGAAGGTGCCAGGAAAGCCTCCAAATTGGAGAGATTTCAGAGCAGACTATTGTTATT
>QLNU02001825.1:0-12142 GCA_006491805.2 Dysdera silvatica | reverse complement strand
GTGGTCAGTAGCTTTGAAATTCAAAACTTCTGGCTGGGGAAGGGTGCTCAAGTGGCTTTGAAGAACATGTGATGTGGCCTTATAGAAAATACCGTGTTTATATATCAAATGGGGGAGTTTCTTCTCCTATAGCCTCTTTTGTACTCTACTGCTGGGGCGTGGATATCGACCACTTCGGCGACCCGATGCACTGTCTATCCACACGTGTAGAAACCAAAGGAAAAATGGCGCCATCTATCTGGAAATCTGATAACTAACGCAGTTGGGAAATGATAATACAATTAAGCAAGTTTTGCGGAGGAATTTTGGACTTCATTTGATATAATGATTGAGTGAGTAAGGGCGGACACAGGGGGAGGTCACAGGGGTCCTGACCCTCTCCAAAATATATTTTTTCACTGTAAAAAATTCCAACTTGCATGATAAATGAAGGGTGTTATTCCAATACCATGGCAAATTCTCTCCTTGACCCCCCACAGAGAAATGAAAGCCTGCGTCCTCCCTTGTGAGTGAGTACAATAAAATGACTTTTAGAAAACAAGACTAAGATGTATGAGCAATAAATAGCGAAATTCTTTAAACAAAACATAGAAAATTCTAGAAAAATGAAAACACGGAGAAAAATGGAGTATTATTGAAAACTTTCATCCATTTTAGAATACATATTAGAAATTCAGAATAAGCGCTCTTTTGTGGCAATAGATAAAATCAGTGATTCCCAAATTTTGTTAATTTTTTAAAGAGATAAATTTTTACGGAGATAAATTCGTAACGGAGCATTTTTCAGGAACGAAATTCGTGACGGAGCATTTTTCAGGAACGAAATTCGTCGCGGAGCACCGCCACTGTGGTTTCCTTCCTGGAAAAGCAAGTACCATTATCTAACTGCATTTTTCACATTCTGAGACGACATTTTCTTTGATAACAAAGGCACAATTTATTTTTTGATTCCTAAATAGCTTAAATTTTATGCAAACTTTGAGTGATGTTTTTTGAGTGATTGAATTTTTTTGGCCGAATTATATGTTTTTTAAAAATTGAAAACATGGTGCGGAAAAGTCACCTCTACAAAGGGGTGTCTTTGCCCACCCCATATATTTCATTCGTAACGCCCCTGAAACTCATTTTCGGTCAATCTCACCACCTCTACTAGGTAAAAACCAATCACAAAAAAGATTTAACGTAATTTTTTTTTTCGAACATAAAGCTGACAAAAATTATTTATATATTTTTCATGATTATAATTTCTTAAGAACAAATTTGTATCGTGTTTAACACAAACAATATTAAAAATACGCCGAAATATCGACATCAAATTAATAAAGGCCTCTCTTCTCTATTGACAGCATGCCCATATCCAGAGGGGGGGATCTTAGGGACCGCCCCCCCCGAAGCTAAATTATTAATAGGACTTGCTACGTCCTTGCATGCTGTGATTGCATCAATACATGCTGTAAAAATTTGTGAACGCATCCCCCCACTCCCGAAATTAAATCTTGGATACAGCCTTGGTTGATGGTGATGTTATCGATCTTGGTTTTAATTAACTTTAATCTTGGTTATCTATCTTGGTTGGTCTTTATGTTATCTATCTTGGTTGGTCTTTATGTTATCTATCTTGGTTGGTCTTTATGTTATCTATCTTGGTTGGTCTTTATGTTATCTATCTTGGTTGACGGTGATGTTATCTATGTAATGTGTGCACTACCTCGGATTTAGGCACACTGGCCTCATTTGGCCTATATGGGAAAGTGAAAGTTTTCCCGTAGTCTTTTATTGTGAGAAAACTGATTTCAACGTCCCCGTTATCGCGAACGTTTAAAACGTTTGACATAAAGTGTTTAACCCTTTTTTTTACCCCAAAAGTTTAATGATTACAAAATCGCCCACTTGCGCATTAGGTGAGTTGTTCAAGTCATCATTGGTCTCATCTTCTCCGTCTTTATTCTCCTCGCTTTCATCTCCTGAAGAGTCGTGGACAGAAAACTCATTTTCATCTTTTATCTAATCGTCTAATCAACATTCAGCGTGGTATAACATATTTTTGAACTATTTAGTCACTTTTTCGATTGGGCAAAATCACCCCAAAAGTATTACGTGCAGCTTCGTGACATTGCCCATCGAAATAACCGCGTTTCAATAACCCTTAAAAATCCAAACTTAGCATATATCTTACGAGTAACACGATGGGAACAAGTGATATTAAATTTCGAAACTTGCCGATTCTTAGTTTACATCCAACAAATCAAAGTTTGAAGTTGTCTAAAAAAAAAAACTTGTTTTAAGGTACAAACCAAAGGAACGTTCGAAAACGGTATAAACACGAACTCTGGTGGCGCAGTATAGCCCAGATGCTCTTGCGCCATAAAAAAGCCAAACAAACAAACAAACGAACTCTGGTCTGTCCTGGCGTTTAGTTGCCTTCTTAATATACTAGAGCAAGAATTCTTCAACTCTGGTTAGGCTTATATAAAAATATCTAGAGTAGATATCTATATAAAATAATCTACAGCAGAGTTCTTCAACTCTGGTCCGCCCAAGATCCTCCCAGTGCCCCACAAAAGTTCGGAAAAGTACTAAGACACGAGCATTTACTCTTTAATGCTAAAAATAAATTACGAGGGAACGAAAAATTCCTTCCCCAAATGGTGAAAATCAGTGATGAAACGCTAGAAATAAATATGTATGATGTAAATTCTGGGCTTTAAACTTTGAGTTAATTCTTGGGGAGTCCGTGAGGACGAATGATCTGTGAAGGGGTTCCGCGTGGACGAGTGATCTCTGAAGGGGTTCCGCGAGGACGAGTGATCTCTGAAGGGGGTCAGCAGTCTAGGAAGGTTAAAGAACCACTGCGCTAGAGCAGTGGAGCACCTGGGGGTCTCAAACAAGTTTCCGGAGGGTCGCCACAACTATTTTTAGTTGCAATTATTTTTGTAAGGAATTTTATACCAAATGTTTCCAACGCTTTTATATTTTAGCCCTCTGACTGCTTATCCCGCGATTTCTACGGGAAACATGAAGGTAACAAAATTTGGTCATTCAGCGATTTCCGCGGGTATGCAATTTTTCCATCTATTTAAAAGGGCACTCCGCTTTTCCCGCATTTAACCGTCGATGTATAATATATGTATATTAATGTATTGTTAATGTATGTATATTAACCGTCGATGTAGAATGTATTTTCTACAATATTTAGACTTTGAGTCGTGTTTTGGTCAACAAATAGCGCTATTGTCGCCTAAATTTTCGTATTTGCATAAAGCTCACTAACTGATTTTGCAAGCGTTCCCGTTGTTATCGTTTTTGTATTCAGAATATGGCTAGAAGGAAACGTTCAGCGAGTGATTGTCATTAGTATGCATGCTTTATATTTGTATTCTATAAAATAAATCGTAATTTAATCAAGATTTGTCAGAATTTTTGTCTTTATATATGACTACTCTTAAAATTGATTTTTATGTAAACCTGTTCTTATGTACGAAATTTATATTAAAAAAAATCTTGTTTACAAAAATGTGCTGCATATTTTAACTCTCAAATGCATATAGATTTGAAATATGTAATAAAAATATATGCAATTTTTGAAGCGACTTTGATAAAAAAAAAATTACGCAGTCAGAGCGTTAACATGGCTACATCTATTACAATATTCTACTAATAGTTGTTAACTTTATATCTATAATATACAATATCATCTATGATCAGCTAGCAGGCAAATGGTATGGCGTAAAAAGAACACCGAGCTTCAACCAACGAACCTGTGTCCAACAGTCAAACACGGAGGTGGAAGTGTGCAAGTTTGGGGCTGTATGAGTGCAGAGGGAGTGGGAAAATTGCACATTATCGACGGAATCATGGACCACAGAATGTATATTAATATTCTGAAGGAAAATTTGGGTCCTAGTGCTGCTCAAATGGGTCTTCAAAATAACTTTATCTTTCAGCAAGATAACGACCCGAAACATACTGCGTATAATACAAAGCTGTGGCTCCTTTACAATACTCCAAAACAGCTAAATACCCCTCCACAATCACCTGACATTAACGCTATAGAACATTTATAGAGCATTCTGGACTCGCGGATGAGAAAACGACGCATATCAAATAAAAATGATATAAAAATTGCCCTTCTCGAGGAATGGGCATTGATGTCACCAAAAATTTAGTGGATTCGTTGCCAAAACGCATGAAAGCTGTGATTAAAGCCAAAGGGAACCCAACGAAATATTAAGAGTGAATTATTATTTTATTAATGAATTTTCTGACCAAAAAACAATTAGTGTACGACTATTTTTGACACATGAGCTATGTGTAAGTTTGTTCATTTTTTGTTGTTATTTGCAGTGCATGTATATTTTTTTTTACTTTTTTTATGAAGTAAATACAAAAATTTATATTAATTGTGGTGACATTTGTCCCATATCTCTACATCTAACAATTATTATACAGCAGTTTCTTAAATAGAACACACTGCAGGTGTACGAATACTTATGGCATTCACTGTACAACAATCATGCTTATTCATGCCACGTTTCCTCCAACGCCACTGAAATTCATCTTCTACACTAGATCTTGCGCAAATTTTCATTACCTTCTTGCACTTTGGACACTCAGACGCAATTAAACCCTCTTTCATCGCTCACTCGATCACATTTTTCTTATTTTGTATACGTCCATAGTAATAGTAATCCATAGTCCATAGTATATGTAATCCATAGAAAAGATACAGATGTTCACAGATTTTTGCTGCAACAAACAAAGCACGAGTATGAACATGAAGTTAAAAAAAATGGCGTATTACACCAGTTCTCACTGCATCATATAGACGTATATGACGTCACAACGCGGTTTAGTGCAATTTTGTACCATTTTAAGAGGATAGAAAGAGAGAAGCGGGTAGCGTGTCTGTCGTGCAGTGCCATCGAAACATTGATTAAATCAGCAACATAGTCTTAAAAATGTTGGGGGCCAAGCACATATTAAGCATAATTATACATTACAGTATATGCAAAATTGCAAGTTATTTCAAATTATTTGGGGGACTTGGGCCCATATAACTCTACGCCTATGGATTAAATACAGATTGAATGTAGGGGAGGACACCCCCCCCCCCCTCCTCACCAATATATAAAAGCAACCTTCTGATCTCTATTCCATCATAGCAACGCCCGGGAATGAAGTTGGCGCGACTGGCGATAGAAGCAAGGAAATAATATGCAGTCACGCCAAAACCCCATGTATTATATTTACAAAAAAAAATCTCTTTTTTTTTTCCCCTTCGGGACTTTTTCATTTTAATTAATTTTACGAACTGTGAGAACACAAATGAATATAAAATTTATCCTAAGTTCGGTATGAGATCACCAATTTAATGCTAATAGACGTTCTGCTTAAATTTCATAAATTATCTAATAAACTTCCATACCAAACTTCATTGCAGTACCTTAGGAATACTGTAAGTTAGGTATAATTTTGCCTATTTTTTAATTTTGAACACAAGTGTCCGTCCAACGGTATCATGTTATAAAATTAATTTCCGCGTTTTTGGTATCATACAGACGGGGCGATTAATGACTTCATTTTTGGAAATATCTCATTGGACCTTTACCTTGTACTTTCAACGTTAAATTTTCATTGAATGGGCGATAGCCCCAGCCAGCCTCTCTAAATCCGCCCCTGCATACCGAAGTCGTAAATAAAATACATATCTATGTTACTATTCAATTATTAAAAAAATTTGTATTATACACTAATTGTATTTTAATAAAACTGTCATGGCAATGCGATTGCATGCATAAATATATATATATTACAATTTTCGTAATAATAACTGATGTGCCCATATGCGTAACTATGCGTAACTTGGGGGTTAAATATAACGTAAACTAGGGGGGTGGGTTAAAAAATAAACCCAAAATTGTATAGGAAAAGGTGCGATTTTGCCCTTTGGTGAGATATTCATGTTATTTTTTATGATTACCACAGTCCTAAGACACGTATTCACTGAAAACCATTTACGATAAACTTTTTACTTACGATCGTATCGAATAAAGGCGTTTCGGCATTTCTTATATCACCCACTAAGGAAACAAGAGTCCGTGGGCATGCGCAGTGCATCAATGCATTTTCTGACGCTTGTGAGCTACAATCGCGTCACCCGACGAGCCACCATTGGTTGTTATCGGTTTCAGCGAACTTTAAAATTTATCAAAACATACCATCTTACGGAAAAAATCGCTAACTCAAACGAAATCTCTGGCCAACGAAATGCTATGTGGATATCACGAATTAAAATAAAAAGGTTAGAAATATTGAATTACACATGTAATTATTATCAGTGATTAACCAAGAGACCAGTTCACATAATTGACATACTTTATCCGTCTGAACTTTCTTTCCAAGTCGAACAACCGTCAAGCACAACGTTAATGCACATCATAGAAAGATTAGAATATTTTAAACCCATGGAATCAACATACATGGTTTCTATTTATAATAACTAAGTGGAAAACGTTACCTGCAATTTAAATTCCATTTAATAATTACGTATTTAACTTTTGTAGTATGGTTTTTTTTCTTAAAACGAGAATTTTTTAACTAAATAAAAATGCTTTACATATTTTTAAAAAAAAAAATTATTTTTTTGTTACCACTATTAAATCGTAAATATGAATATTTCCATAGGAATATTCACACCGATGTAGAAAGATCAACATACGATCGATACCATTAAAAATATCGTTTGGTTAAGACAAACTTTTAAAGTACGATTGTTAAAATAAATAAATAAAACAAGCAAATAGGTTATAATCCCTTTCGGCAGATGGGGCTGCTGTATCACTTTTTTTTTTTTTTCCCCCGATATGTTACAAATTATTTGCCTCAAACGGATAAACGGAAATTTTAGACTTTTATGTGTTTGCACAAGCAAGCGAATTACTGGAATTCAAAGCCGACCCAGTAGATTTGATAATTCAGGTTGGAACTGATAGGGAGAAGTTTTCACAATAGGTGGCGCTCGCATCATCTGGTGTAATGTTAGCCAATATTTAACCCGACGGAGAAATTCATTTAAATTTTTTTTTTATTTCTCAACTGGAATAAAATTAATTTATTAAGAAAATAAATAATCAAAAAACTTAATCATATTTTTTTAATTAAGGCTGACTCAACAGATGATAAGCAAATTAAAAACGTGCAATCTTAGTCAATGTGTGTTCCCACGTAATAAATGAAATCAAAATGCTTATCCATTTTACGGATAATTAATGCTACGATTTTTTATATTTTACAAACTCCATTATTTATTTTTCTTCCTACATTTTGCAAACGGTTTATGCTTACGTGCAAGCAGGCAGGAAAACAATAAAAATTAAGGGAAATGTAAAGATAGTGTAAAAAAGTGACAATAGATGGCAGTGTACTATATTAAGGAAATTTAAATTTCTGAACTTTCAGCAAGGGATGGAAATACATAGTAGTAAACAAGCTTCTATAAAATAAACATTGCGTGTCTATTGATCCAATGTGCACTCGTCTTTATTCTTAAGTTATAATTCCTAGTTTATTTTCGAAACATGTGTTTTAACATTTCATTTATCCTTTCCCTTTCCTTGTCATGACTGCGATCTTTTGCCTAAAAAGTTTTTACCGGCAAACCAAGATATCCAAAAAAAGATTTAATTATAAACAGCTTTTTATGTTACGCTATACGACTACATTCTAATTAATTTTTATATTATTCCATGAAAACGCTGTAAAAATGGTGGTTTTATAAAAAATTGCGGGTAATGGACAGATTTAATTAATTATTTACAATTTCCATTCAGAAGTATTAAATAACCATAAGGATGAAAAATTATCCGTTAACAAAATTAGTAAAAGAAAAAGATAGGGTGTGTGTGTGGTGCCATCTATCCGAAAAAAAAGTAATCATGGAATATATAGATCACCTGGGAAAGTTTAATAATTTTTTCATTAATTAAATTGTTTTACATCTCTACAATCTTTTAAAACATTTCTTATAATGGTTTTATGTGTGATTATTGCATTAAAAGTTTTCGTAGATGTCAATTATTGTTTGGTTTTTTGGTTTTTTTATTCCCACTTCACCCCTCACATTTCATATGAATTATTTTCTCTGAATCCGCTGACCTTTAAGGGTCCGCGAACTCGTAGCCATCCATGAAAAATAACACAAAATGATATCGCACACATTAAAAAAAAGAAAAGAAATATTTCTCGAACAATGATTTTTTTTTATTTAAAAAAAATTATTTTAATTGGATTTCTTAAAATTAAAATCGAACTTGTTAATTTTAAATTAGATACTTAATTTCAATGAGATTCTTTGTTTTTATATCGAAATTCTTTATACATAAATAAGATTTTTTATATTTAAATCAGATTTTTTTCATTTGAATTGAGTTCCTTGTAACTTTTCTAATAATGCTTGAAAAAATATGTTATAATGATGAATACATTGTAATATACCAACCAAAATAAACACCAACCTGATATAAATTATTAAAATCATTAACTTGTATTATATAGAAAATAAATAATTAGTTCATTAACATTTATTATAATTTGTCATATTTCAAAATTTATTCACTTACATCCAATGAGCATTAAAAATGGGGACAATCTGAATGACTAAAAATTAAATAATTGCTTAAGGTTTTATATTTGTGTTTAATCAAAGTACGTTGAAATTTAAAAGATGAAAATATCACACACAAGGGCATGGACAATGATTTGTAAGTTAATATTAATATAAATAAATTTAATATACATATACAACTGACATATTATAGATTCCATGAGCTCAAAACAGTAAGTATGGAACTTACTCTATAACTCATGCATATTTTTTCCTATACAGATCTGTGGTAGAGATCATATATTCCGGACCGCCCCACCCTGCTCGTCATCGTGAAGAATTAAGGAATTTTTTTACTGTATATATTAAAGAATATTAGAATTATAAGTATAAACATGTGATATTTTGATATTTTTATGGAAGTTTGGCAGCGTTATCTTTGACGTTAATCTTTGAATATTAATAAATTTGAAATCCTTCCATATATTTATGAAGATACGCTTGTTTACCTGTTTTTCAGTAAAAATAGCAATAGAGCGATTCCATTGTAACAGACTGACACTTTGCAAACTTTGGATAAGGTTAGCTATTTAAACATAAAACTAGAATCAACGTCAGTATTTTAACAGAATTTATTTATTTATTATTTACAATGTCTCAGATGAATGTGGCATATGTTTATTATTTCATCATCTATTTTTACATTTATACACTTTACTTTTTTTATTGGAATTCACTTTATGGTTTTACACAATAATATACACTTTGTCATTTTCACAAGATAGAAGACACTTCGTTTCTTATGCGATAAAATACACTTTGCTATTTTTATAAGATGGAATACGCTTTGTTTTTTACAGGACAAAATGCAGTTTACTATTTTTATACGATAAGACTGCTTTGGTTTAAACATCATAAGCAAGCCCCTGCTGCCAACTTGCCCGATAAGTTGTACGACAACAATGTCATTTAAATTAAAAAAATTAAAGTGCCATATTCAATAAAAAATTACAAAACCATTATCATCATGTAATAACCAGACTATAAAGCTATAAAATTATTTATCCCAATAAACATAAAAATAGAACCAATTTATACTCTGCATTACTAATAAATCGTTAAATAATATATATCAATTATTAATAATACTAAATAAAAAAAATCGCTACAACACATTTAAAAAAAAATTACTATTAAATGAACAAAAGAGAAAAATAACTGATATATTCATCAATTTTACCACCCATTTTTAAAATTATTAAATATTATACTACTGTATAATTTTTTTTGCTTGAAACTAAAAACAATAAAATTTCTATAAAGTACATAAAATCTAATAGTTTCACCGGAATGCAAATTTCACCTTGCATATATCCTACTTATTTAGAATTAAAATTTTTAGTTAAATAAAAATAGAAAGCTTCTATTATACATGGCGATTCTGAATTCACAGGACAAAGGACCATGTCAAAAGTAGACAAAATATAAAACACCATGCAACCATGCTTCTCTTGGACAGCTATTAAGACGGAAATTCATGAAATGTTCAAACTTTTACCTCTGGTAAACTTGCAAAAGGGAATGCAACAATGAACCATGATTTCTTAAAGAAATCAAAACGAAACAATCAAAATAAATAAAAACTGTGAAAAATACCACATGTACAACACGGCTACGTGAAAGCAAAACATGGTAGGGCCGAAGCGCCACCTATAAATAAATTCTCGTTTTCAAGAACTAACCCCGTTACTGTAATTCTTTTGTTCTTTCAACTTACGGGCACTACCCATAATGCAGTTTGGCCATGCTAGGGTGATTAAAATTATCTTGGCAATAAATAAATGAAATTGAATTTATTATTTTCAGTCGAATTCCTTCACCAATATGATTCTTCCTAACATGCAATCTCTTTTCTCCATTTTTTTCCACACCCTCCATTTCTTGATTACCTAAACGAATTTTCCTCTACACAATTTATGAAAGGCTGCAAACATTTTCTCATTGCTGCTACACAGTTCAGTGACGTGCGCAGTACCGCTGTCGCATTAAAAGCTTGGAGGAGGCTTTTTCTTTTTGACGTCTTTGTGTATGATTACAAGGCATTTTGAAAATTAGATTTTCTACTTCAACAATAAAATCCCACACTATTTTTTTTTCTTTGATCATTTGTTTGTGTGTTATAAGATAAACTGTGATCACCATACTTCATTTTAACCGGAACTATAATGAGAGGGCGGAATGCGATGTATTTTTTTTTTCGATTGTTGCAAAATGGATTATTTGGGTTGTCAATTTTTTTTACAAGGTGGGGGGGATGGTAGGCGCAGGTCGTTTGCCCCAGTATACATACTAGCTATATATACTAGTACATATATATACTAGTACATATACATACTAGCTATACACACTAGTATATATACATACGCCCTAGTACACCCGGCCCTATGTATACATAGAAAATTTCATCGCCATAAAGGGTTACAGCCCACATAAACATCCATCATGAGTACGCCACTGGTAAATATGGCCAATTTAAGACAGGTCACATCCTCAATAAATTTTTTATAAACATCCCACCATTTTAAATTTAGAGTGTCCTCCTAAAGCTTAGACGCATGAATTTTATCGTATAGAGAAAAGATTATTCTGAAATTGCAATACACACACATGTACGTATTTTGCGGTGTCCAGATTTAAAAAAAAAGAATTCATATGAAAATGTAAAATGTAAAAAAAAATTAGCAATAATCGACATCTATGAAAACTTTTTTATGCAATAATCACATATAAAAATCATTATAAAATGTTTTTTTCTGAAAAATTAGAGATTAATTGTAAAAAATCTTTCCGCTATATGGAATTGTAATATAATATTTGAAGTGGAAACAAGGAACTAATTCCAGTTATTTTTGCAATTAAACGAGCAAACAAATAAGATACCCAGAAAAACCCCGTTATTAACTTCACTTTTGAACAAAATAGGTTGAAAAAATAACACTATCTAACTGTACTATTTTTATAATGGAAATATGGATTCACGCATTCTCTGCCCTGGGTGTGAAAAGAACGATCTACAATAAAGTTTATTTCTTATACACTAAACATATTAGCACATGGGGATTAAAAAGTTAGATTTTTTCTAAATTTTGAATAACCCTTATGTAAAGTGTACTGTTATCATGAATTAAGCTGCATTTTGTTACTTCATTCGAATATTTTGAGTTTAAAATCTTAAAACGATATATTTCCAGCGCATGTGAAAAGTCAGAAAACAAGAATAAAAAAAGGTCAATACGTACTTTGAAATTCTTCTCAATAACGTAATCTTTCTTATTAATCGAATGAACCATTTTCTTCCAAGTATTTGAAAACAAAAATATTATAATTTTATGTTTTGTTTTGTAACTGCATTGACAAAAGATATAGAAATACCAAGAGATATTATTATAAAAATTAAATAAAATGTTACAGTATAAACTTTTCAACACGTGCTATAGCAGCTAACGCCTGTAATACTAATGGCTACTTCTGCATAGTTGC
>QLNU02001821.1:0-12340 GCA_006491805.2 Dysdera silvatica | reverse complement strand
ATTAATAACATAATTATTAAAATTTCACAAAACGTTTACTAAAAATAATTAACAATTTTCTTAATTTCCAAATAGTGCAATCTTCAATCATTTATAAAAAAACAACCCGTTAAAATGCCCAAAAGAAATGTAGACCTAATGTCCACGAATAAAATAACTTGCAGGTTGTTGATACCGGTTTTCTAGATGTATCGTTTTCCATAAGCATCTGTATACAGACTCAGGTAAGCGCAAATACTCCAGTTTAAAAAAAAAAGTCTCTTCTGAATTTCCTTGGGAATAAAAAATAAATGTGGATAGATAGTATAATTGAAATCAAACACACAAAATACAATAATTATAGAAATAATAAAAATGAGACGAATCCACCAGTGAAGAACTTTTTGTTTTAGTTTACTTAAAAGATAATTTTTTATTTGAATATTAAGTTTCATCTCAACATGTATATGCAAACTCAGGAAATTTTTATTTTTTCTTAGAAATATCTCGCTATTTGTTTCTTACTCCTTCCTTTACTTTTATACATAAAATCTAAAAGATTTCTTCCATGTTTTCTCAAATCGCTTATGGCATATATCTTACGAAAATGTATACAATATTCAGTTGAATAAGCAAGCATTTTTATTCCTCACTAAAATAATATTATGAACTTGAGAAAACAGTGCTGCCATCATGATGAATTATGACGTGATGATGGTTCGCTCAACCAAAGGAAAATGGATTGTGATGTGATGATGATTCGTTCAACTGAGGATAAATGAATTGTGATGATGGATCGCTCAACTGAGGAGAGATGAATTGTAATGACGATTCACTCAACTGAAGATAGATTAACTGTGATGATGGTTCGTTCAACTGAGGATAGATGAATTGTGATGATGGTTCGTTCAACTAAGGATAGATGAATTCTGATGTGATTATGGTTCGTTCAACTGAGGTAGATGAATAGATGAATTGTGATCTGATGATGATTCCTTCAACTGAGGATAGATAAATTGTGATCTGATGATGATTCCTTCAACTGAGGATAGATAAATTGTGATGTGGTGGTGATGATGGTTCATTCAACTGAAGACAGATGAATTGCGATGTAATGATGGTGCATTCCACTGAAGGGAGTTGAACTGTGATGTGATGATGGTTTGTTCAACTGAGGATAAATGAATTGTGATGATGGTTCGTTCAACTGAGGATAGATGAATTGTGATATGATAGTGGTTCGTTTAATCGAGGATAGACCGTAATCGTATAGTATTTCTCGAAGTTAGTTCTCCAAAACCCGAAGGTTCTGCGACGACTCTCCAAAAGTTCCGTACGCAAATTTTAAAACATCGCCGAAATTTTTAAAATAAAAATTGTAAATTTTGTAAGCCCCCCTCAAATGATCTTTAGATGGATTTAAATGACCGTAACTAATATTCCTCAGAAATAGTAAAGTGCTACCTAACTTTTTATAGGATTCATTGTTTATTTTCATGTTCATGTCAAAGCATTGATAAACAATAATTCCCTAGGTTTCCTTAACTAATACTTGTAGCGGGGGTTTTCGTGGGTAGGCATGTGGTGGGAACAAAGTTAAAAACAATAAACATTCAAACACAAATCAAAAAATAAACGTTTGAGAACTGAGCCAAATAAGGTAAATGTTTAAGAACTGATTCAAATAAAGTAAAGGTTTAATAATTGATTCAAACAAGGTAAAGGTTTAAGAACTGGCTCAACTGAGGTAAAGGTTCGAAAATTTACTCAACAAAGGTAAAGGTTCTAGAATTGACTCAAATAAGGTAAAGGTTCGAGAACTGACTGGTATTGTTTATTGCACGTAATTATAATTCGGGGAAGGAAGCACCATATTGAAATAAGATCTAGAATTATGCATGCTAATCATCACCGTATTTCTCAACCACGTAAACGCATGTTCACTGCCCAATCAGAATCACACACACTTGATTCCTACAATAGAGTAGAGAACAGGCATGATAATACGGGACATTTGCAAGGCAAAACAAGCGTTTGGGGCTATCTGATAATATCTTACATTTAAATATTATTGCTAATACCAAACTGAACAAGCAAATTTGCATGGCTATTTGGTAGGGACAGACTCATTAATCACCGACAGAGAACGTGTCAAAATTATCACCTCGTTCGTCACCCATCGCAGACAGAATGTCTATCCCTTCTTTCTAAATGTCACGTGACAAAGAATATAGAGCAAGGGCCGGATTTCCGAGAGTAAACATGGAAGGCCTGTGCTTAAGAACGGTGTTTGCTCGAGAGCGACAAGCGAAGGCCCAAAAGATAAAATTTTCCAAACTCGACACTATTCATATCCATAAAAATGTTCTGTAGAACAAATCTACAACATGTTGTAGATTTATGCTACAGAATCTGTGTTCCAACACGTATTCACATCGTTTGGCATAGCATTATTCTCTCCATCCTTGTGCTATTAATATTTAACCAATCAAACACAGTGTGAACATAATTTTAATGTCTGTCTTGGTATGAATTGTTTGAGAATAGGATAACGTAAACGTGTAGAGTTTTTAGATTTAAAACCATTTTTTACGTAGCACACCTAATTCTGACCGAAAATCTTAGGTAGCAGTAGCTAAGATTCCAAAAATTATAATATAAAATTATTAGTTGAAATAGTAGTTCCAAACTTGGTGAAAATTCAGCATAACGCATAAAAAGTTAAGTGTACAATATATGTGAGTTGTTTTTTTTTTAATTATTCTCTCTTTCTTTCCTATAAAGGAGGAAAGAAAGAGTCGGCAATACACTCACTGGCGTACGGAGGGGGGGGGTTAAAGTTTACAATGGCGCAGTATAGCCCAGGTACTCTTGCGCCATAAAACACCTAAACAAACAAACAAAGTTTACAATTACGGTGAAAGTGGGTGTTAGCTGACTAAGAATAGTACAACATGTATATTAGGATTGAGTGAAACAAGTGAATTTTTAGTTTTTTTTTTTTAATTTAAAATCCAATACCGCGGAAAAGTTGTTTTATGCACTGCATAGTATTGTGGTAAAATTTGGTTGAATTTGGAAAATCCGCCTACGAAATTGAAGGCAGTGGCAGAATATGTAATAGAAGTGTATGTTTTCTCACTCTCATATGATTGGAGATAAAATGCCATTCTCAGGAGAATATTTTCTGGGTGACCAGCGAATTACGACATCAACAATGTCTTTCAAATCCTCTTACAGGTAGCGCAATTGATGATTAATTGTGCGCAACTAGTGTTTTGCACCATCTTTGCACGACGAGTGGCATTTTATCTCAAATCATATGGGAGGTGGTGGGGGGGGGCATACACTTCCATTACATATTCTGCTAGTACCTTCAATTTCGTAGATGGATTTTTACTGGAAATATACAAATGAAGAAGACGATTAGCCGTTGTGACCCACCTAGAATGTACTAATTTTCCTGGATATCGATTTGACAGACTTGTACTACACTAGCAATAGCCTAACACATTTCACTTTGAGTTATACCATTCTTGGTTAATGAATAGAGTTACTTTCGCAATAAATATGCTGACCATGAGAAGGACATTAAGATAGGACTACGTGATATACGAGTCAAGAACTCTATTCTAAGTTGAAAACGTGGGCTTAAGAATTTAATTAATTTCCGCGAACTTCCGTTTTGCAAAAACGTTTAGAAGTTCCAGACTGCCTCCAGAAAGTCATCGGGACCTCGTTACATTATTTCATTTCTTTCTTTACAATAATCTGGACAACGTAAGCAGTTAATACATAATCACAATATACACAAATCAAACAGTGTCAAACTTTATGAAACACACTATTTATCAACAAAACAATTTCAAATTTTAACTTAACCTTTTCTGTTGATCAGAAAAATACTTGTTATTATCAGGAAAATACCTAACTTGTTGGACAATACTAACCCGATGCTCCAAAAAATTTGTAAAAGTGATAAATGCTAAACGGTACAAAGGCATCTTTCTCAGAAACCATAAAGACAAGAAAACAAAGAGTTATAAAGAAAAATACAGGTATGACCGCAAAGACCTTTTAGGTAAGGAAAAGGAGTGAATTAATTTTAAATCCAATGGAAGACCATTTCAGAATCTGAGATCAAGGTAACAGAACTTTCGATCACCGCAGGAAGAACCACATCTCAATAATGAAAACTGATGCTGGTGTTCTAAATCACAAGTTACTTCTGAAGCATTAAGTTCTAAAATGTCTGCTAATTGCCCACTTCTCAAACAGCGAAACGTTAATAACCCTAATCGGAAATAAAATAATTCGGACACCGAACGAACCGAAGAGATAGTCCAGTTAAATATATATTATCAAACATATTATTATTCGCATATGATCTGTAAAGCTTCGGTTTACCTCCATATACGAGATAAACATCGCGATAAGCAATATTTATAATCAAGATTGTGCTGAGGTGGTCATAGGCCCGGGCGAAATAGAAAATGTAGGCCACAGTTCAAACTTCATTCAATATGTTCATCAGCAAAAGTTAATACAAAGCTCGTTTTACCAGTTGATAAACGTAGCCCTGCCACGTCTGCTCTCTGGCCTGATCCTAGTCATTGGTCTTGCAGCCTCTCACGTGGTAAAATATGCACCAGGCTAAATATATAATCATCAACAACCATTTTCAACCCACTGCAGGATAGAGATCTCTCTGTTACCACACATACACAGAGTACGGTGAAAGAAATGCAGAGGAAACGGTATAAAGAGCACCAAGTTTGTAAGACGGGTGTGTAATTTAGACCTACAGTTTAACAAAGACTCTGGACTTCGGTCACCACAGCTGAAATAATTACTTCGCAAAGGCAAGATACGTTGTGTCACCCTCTTACTGAATGACTTCTACCGCGGCTACTTCGATGCGACGCTCCGCTGAGTGTCGGTATTCTCACTAGAGGACGGCTGTGACGCACATGCTTGGAGTTGGGCAGTGTCATTCAATAATAACATTAGGTAGTTAGACAGTGCCAATGGAAAATAACATTTGGAGCTATTAACGTACGAACAATTGTCACAGGACATATAATTATTCATAGTCGGTATTTAAACCAGGTATACAAAATTCCTCAACAAAAACTCAAAACAAAATCATGCTGGGGTATATAACCGCCCAGAAATAATTAATTTACATCTTACATTATAGGTTTAAGGGGGGAGAAGGAGGCACTTATTATTGCAGGTTAAATGAAAGGAAAGAAAGGAATGTTAACTCACATGTTTTCTTTTTACTGGGTCATAGTAGGCGAGGATGGTGTCCCCAACCTTGGCGATTATAGCAGTTCCATATAGAGGGTTGTGTCCAGAATTTTTAGGCGTTCTCTTTACATCTTTATTGATACCCACTTCTCTCCCTCTCTCCGGCTCACACTCTTTTCTCTCTCTGGTCTTAACGCTCGTGCTCGACTCTATATCGAGGATTATCGTGGATGGTGATTGGCCAATTGAATGCTGACGTAAAAGTTATCTAGTCCCCAATTGGCCGATACAACCCCACAGAGGGGGAGAGCTGCAATAGCTCTCGTTAAGCTTCGAGCTGTCTTTCTAGACAGTTTTGGCTCATAAAACTATGAGTTTATGATACACTCTTTGCCGGAGGTGACTGGGGAAGAACTTTAACGTTGAGAGATCCCGAAGTATTGTGGGTGGTCTAGCTTATTTGCGCTGTGTGAGTCATACAACTTCCCCTCGACCAGGGATTTCTTGGAAGTTGTTTTGATTTTTCTGTTCACTGGTTCTGAGAAGCGTTCAGTTTTATGACTTGAAAGGTCACCGTTGCAGAAAGGGTCCAGTGCTCCCACGGTATCGTTTAGTTGTGGAGAAGAAAATGGTGCAAGCTGGTATGGACTGTTTATCAGAAATGAGAGGAATGTTTAGTTTGTTATTTTAACGGCCTTATAGCCCAGCTGCACCTCGGAAATAGGGGAAATGGCGGTTAAGGAGGGTAACATGCATGAGAAAAAGGAACGTTACACTTTTAAAGGTTTAGCGGGTAAATAGGGAATTTCAGAATTAATCTCATAATATTGTACAACATGTATATCAACACTTTCAATTAATATAACTTAAACTTACGAGCAATTTTAGAACTTGAAATTAATTTATAAGTAGCAATGATATGAAAATGATACAGACATTTTACATATAGAATGAATTACACATATCAATCAAATTATACAGATGATAAAACCTATACTGGTCATTGATGATTGAAGTAGATAGTCCAGTAGTTCCTAGTTCTTTTAATTAAGTCTTATTGATGCAGTGTTATGAGGACAGTTCTGTTGTTAAGTCTGATGATTACTTGACTCGTAAAGGTAGAAATTAAGTTGTTGCCAAGGAGTTGACTATAGACGTCTCGAGTACATACCGCGGAATTGACCATGAACGTCGGGAGGAGCTAGAAGAGCGTTCAATTGGTCTTCTGCATCATGAATATGGTGTCAAGTCGTCCAGGGCTGTCATGTCGTTAGCTGTTTGAAGTTTTTCATCTGGAGATCTCGTGGAAAGTCTCATCTGAAATAATAAAGCAGAGCGGCAGAATCGAAATAGTATGAGGATCAATACATTTAAGATATGTTTACACAATAACATTTCATAATGGTGAGAGAGAGAGAGAGTGTGTGTGTGCTGCTTCTTTTCTTTTTTTTATATATTTTTTTATTTATTTATTTTTAATTTAATAGCCTAACTGACGCTCATCTAATTAGGTGTTTTTATTTGATTAGGCTTTTTATTAAAAAGAGAGAATTTTGAATTTTCACCTTAACAGAGTGCTTTTTACGAAGGTTGCAAGTCCTCCTGATCGATGGCGGTTGTTTTCCCTGTATAGCCTATAACAGAAATAATTTGGAGCAAGGAGCTTGGTGCTTTTTTTCATTTTTGTCTCACTGACAAATACTACATCTGGTTTTTCTGAGTTAAGGAAGAGTCTGAAGTCCTCTATTTTATTTTCGAGGCCGTCTGCGTTAAAATAATCGAATTTAGTCTATTTGGAAGAAGGGAAGCAGCCATTTTGGAATATCAACTTTTGCATGCTCTCCATGGCGGAGAATATAATTTCCATGCAGTTTATGGGGTTGTCCATGGCGACAATCTTTACCATAGTTTCCATATAAATCTTGAGGAGTTTGCATTTTATGTCATTGCCATTGGTCAGCTGAAAATCTTGAACAGCCCCAGTTTATGAATCCCAGATGAACCCCTGATTTGAACCCCCGTTGCACAAGGAACTGAACTTCGGACTACGGCTAGCAGAAAAGTGACTCGCGTTATACGATATTACTGGAACCGAATCCGCATTACTGCTACGCAACCGCAGGGCTGAAACCTTCAAGGATACTGTGGCCAAATGATGCAGCATTTGTACCCAGAAGGACAGCCTACATACGGGGCTTAATTTCTAACAAAAAAGTATATTATAACACTAACGTATTCGTATTTTGTACCCGCTTTTGGCAAAGCCACGCCCACTTCTGGTCTGATGATGTCATGCGAGTTTAGTGGGCATACTCCAGGACGTCACGAAATTCCATGCACCCTCTTTGGGAGAGTTCAAGTATTACGTAAGCACCTTTGATGTGGGATGTGGGGGATTGCTGTGTTGTACTTATTTTCCTATGTTAGCCAATGTTAATTTTTGCTTACCGTGGGGGAGGGGTATAAAATGGCCAAAATATTGCTTACGTAATACTTGAACTCTTCCTTTCCTGTGAATAATAACACTACCCCATGTGCCACAAATAATATCCAATCGCGTCAGTCAAAACAAGTCAGTAGAAACATCATCTAACTTCTTAAAAATAGGATCCTTAGTTAGAAAACAAGTTAGAGTACCCAATATCTGTGAAAAATTTGAGCCCATGAGCAACGTTCTAGCAGCAAAATTTAAGTTAAAATTCTACGCGTAGTCTGTTGCCACGCAATATTCAATTCGTAAATCATATTCAATATTTTGTAAAATCAAAGAAAATATTTGACATTTAAAATTATTTTTGGCCATGTTATATATGTATAGTAGATGGTTTGTTATTGTTGATCAAAAATATTTTTAATCGGATTTATATTTGCTGAGAAAATTTGATAATGTCTGAATGTGAAGAGAAGCACCCTGTGGTGTACAAATCAAATTCATTTTTGCAAATCCTCTTTCACATTCTGCGCTTGGTATAAGGATGAAACTAACTGTTGAAATCAGTTTCTTCAGTTCAGTCTTAATTTCTTTGCCAGCAGATTCCTTGAAAATTCTGAAGTCCCTTACGGCTGCTTTTGTATCGAAGTGAACTCTTTTGCATAATGCATTCGCTGTATTGCTTCAATGGAAAAATTACGTTTTTTGAACACATGCGTTAAACGTCTATTTATGGGCTTTGGAGATTTCCGGAGCTCAACAACAGCGACTATTTAGGGGCTCCGGCTAATATTTAAATACTCGCCAAAAATTAAGAAGTACCGGAGCCGGGCTCCGGTAAGTTCCCGCCCAACTTCAGCCCAGCCTATATCCATAAAATTGTGAATAAGAGAAAGAAGTTCATGTGTAGTAAAATCATTCACAATACGTGATACATATTTTGAGCTTTTGAGTTCGGATCAAATGTGAATACGTGATTCACATTAAAAAAGATCACAATAAAATAAATCTATATTAAAAAGGCTGAAAGTACGAGTAGTAGGCTGTTGAAATTGACAGCAATAAAGCCAGTAGACAATAAAAATTGTCCACGGTACATCTAACATGCAACAAACCTTAAAGAAGTTCCTCTTTCAAATTATTTATTATAATGAAAATAATTCACAATATTATAATTATATATATATATGTTGTTGTTTTTACACGCACTCTGTTCAAATGTACATAGGATTCAATCAAGAAAGTTCACATTTTGAGATGAAGCATCTACCATATTTAAAATGAAATTTCAAGGCGTCAGTCTATAAATCGAATTCTGCAAAATCGATGTAAATGTTTCGATTTAGCCTATTGGAAAATAAAATAGGAACGAAGCGAACTCCTCACGCGGCGGCGTTTTATCAAAACTCATCATTCTTTTGTTATCCAAAGCCTCTTGGCGTCAAATGAAACTTTTGACTTCCAATTTATTTTCCCATTGTCCGAGGAAGAGGACAATGTGTAGAAGAACACACATAGACAACAAATAGTTTCAAAGGGGGCTAAATATATCGGAAATCAATGAGATTGGATGGTTGAAACAGAGTTTTCTGGAGACAGAAATAAAATATTATTGACTATAAAAAAAAAGTTACATGGACTATTGAATTCGAATGTCTATTTTAGCCGATTCGACGTGGCATTTATTGAATTTGTCCTCCGTGTTTCAACCTCTCTTGAAACACTTCAGAAGAAAAAATCCCACCCCTACCCTAGATACCAGAATGTATAGATTCCCGTAAACTTGTTGATAAAAGTTTGTGGGACGACAGAACTAAAGTCCGCCAGGAGAATAAGTCCATACACATCTTTTAATTTTTAATTATAGTTAAATTGTAATTAAGTAATAAAAAAATTATTTTTTAAATTACATACCTCGAAAACTAGTATATTGGAGATATAGAAGGAAAAAGTGCATGTGGAAGCGTGTTTAGGAAATCCATGTAGAAGGTATATTAAATATACATGTTGGATATAAAGTAGGAAATACGTATGTGCATGTGAGACGTGTGGAAGTTAATTGAACATGTGGGATATGTGCAAGAAAATGTATATATGTGGAAGCAAAGAAGGTCCTGGGGGGCGCGCAAAGGGTGCCTTCTTTGAGAATAACGAATTTGAATTCAATCTAAGTTTCTCCGTTGGTTTTTAAGCTTTGCTTCCACCCTCCCAAAAATATCTTCTAAATCAGCAGTTGTGCGGAAGGAAATATGTGCATGTGGAATTTAAATGTGTGCATGTAGAAGTATATAGGGGTATATGTGGAAGGTATATAAGCATGTGAAAGGAAATATAATGCAACCTAACTATGATATATATACTATGCATAAATTGCTTGAATAATTGATTAAAATCTTGTAAAATGCGTGAAAAATCGCTCTATGAGTTGTCTAGCTGAGAGGGATGATAAGATGCTGTATTAACGAAACTGTATGCAAGTTCATATTAGGAACTGTACATCGAATACTTTGCTCTGTACCTCTCTTACTTCCATGCGTATAGTTCGAACAAGTTTCATATTAATAGCCGTATTCCATTCGAAAACACGCAAAAAAAACGAAATTACCTCTTTTCACCAACACACCTAGATTTTATAGCAGTCCTTTATATTCTTATCCATTTTATATTTGTTTTCAACAGAAACCGGTACATCAATGAAGTTCTGGAGTCCTAGATTGTTTCCTGCCTTTAGGATATTCCCGGAGCTGTATTCCGACAGGACAATGCCCGTCCACATATTGCCAGGAATGTTCAATACTTCTTTTCGCCACAACAGATACAGCTTCTTCCTTGGCCTGCCTACTCGCCGGATATGTCGCCAATTGAACATGTGTGGTATTCGATCGTTGGTCGGCGTCTCGCTCGTGATCCTCGTCCCATAGCTACTATAGATGAACTTTGGGGTCGCATACAAGCAATCGGGAATGTTCTCCCTCAGGCACACATTCAACATATGTTTGATTCCATGCCACGTCGTATAGCATCACTTATTGCAACGCGTGGTGGCTTCACCAAATACTGATTTTCGACGTGTAATATTATTTTTTTGCTTTGTAATTTTAATCACTTATTTGTATCAGTACAGGTCATTTGTGCATTAAATTTCATTCAATTCACACGAGTCTTTCATGGTGTTGCAATTTTTACAAACATGAGTATAAGTACAATTGTACCTCGACACTCTTCGGCTTCGGAACTCGTCGTATTTAATATTCGACGCAATCTGACGAGAACAAAAATGCTTTAGCGCTCGACGCTTGCTCGGCACTTGCTCGGCACTCGTTGCAAAACCAATAACGCTGCGCCCTCATCCGATCTCTTCCGAGATAAACAAAGACCAACGTGTTAGTTTCAGGCTGTTCGCGTTCAGTGCAGAAATTTATATATTTCGCCATGTACTTCATTATATTTGTTTATTTTAATCTTATTTTGCCTACAAATAGTCTCATGAGTTCGAAGATGATTAGTGATACAACTCTTTGTGCAAATTAGCACAACCACGGTAGAACAGAAAAAAAGGGATAATATCTATTAACGTAGCCGCGTCCGAAATGCCTAGGACAGCTTGCATCTACGATAGTGAAAGAGCAGCTTAGTAAAGCAGCCTAAAGCGCGAGGCGACGCCAAAGGTCACAAGCATTGGAAGAAATTGAAGACTTGGGAAGAAAGGAAGTCCCTACCACACTACTAAAAGAAATGTGTTCTAAATGGGTTGAATAACAAAATTTTGTTGAAAAGTATTACCCTGACGAAGCTCTAACAAGACGACTTGTGCTCTTGTTTAATGATAAATCAAGGTCTCACTTCCGAAACATTTTGAAACGTAGGCAGAAGTACGTTTCTCTTGATGGATTTCTAATGAAATTTCCTAATTCTGAGTCTTCAGTAGGATTCAGTGGTGTTAAGAGACAGAAAAAGAAGAAACCTCTGTGCAAGTGTCTGACGTTTTATTGAAAGGAGATTCCTCTTCCAAATAACGTAAATAACCACTCTAATTTGATCTAGTACGTAGGCAATTATTTTGTTTTCTTTTGTTTTATTTGTCTAGTTTTAAAAATTTTGTATAAAACAACAGCCCCATAAATGTATAAATCACCAAGTGAAATGTAAAATTTTAAAATATATAAATGCCGTGATGTACTCACATAACAAGACGTTAGGCAACTCCAACATGACGTAAACATTCAGAAACAACCTGGTTAATGTTCATTTGTTGATAAATTGCGAAACAAAATATCGAGTAAAATCAGTAAGAGCGTTGTAAGCGAAATTATAAAAAAAACAATTGATGCTAGCAAGACATGCAACTAACGAATGTGTGTGTGAAGCAAATTTGAAACACTATTGTACGTTCGACAATTCGAAATAGCAAGTATTACGATGTTGCCAGATTACAACTATAATTATTCGTGAAGTCATTGACCATAGATATAGAGTACTGAGATATCGACTAACTCTGTGCTAGTGATTAAATAACCACAGTCGTAATCTTATGCTTCTTTACTGGTTTATAATGTAGTTTACTGAATTTTTCTCGATGGGTGAATATGTGTTGGACTCGTTACTGTGGAAAAATGCATATATTTCCAACCAACAGAACGTTTACTAAGCGCACGAATGAACATAATTTATTATAAC
>QLNU02001819.1:0-11284 GCA_006491805.2 Dysdera silvatica | reverse complement strand
GTTCAAGTATTACGTAAGCACATTTTTGGCCATTTTATACTCCCCCTCACGCGTGTAAGAAAAGTAAGCAAATGCCTGAGCCCCCTCCCCCACATGCTTACATAAAATTTCGGTTCTCTATTTGGTTGGTACAAGTTTTTGAAATAAGGCTGCAATGTGTGTGATGCAAATTATAGTACTTATTTTCGTTTTCATTGTAATATTGAGTACCTACTTGTAAGTATGTTATAATATTAAACGCTTATTTATAAATAGAGAGTAATCACAACAAATTATCTCATTTAAAAAAAAGTTTTAACACGCTGTTAATTGCTATTTTGGTGGCATAATGAAGTATTTTGTTACATTTTTATTGTTAATATTACGTTGAGAGCAAATAGTGTGTAATATATAAGAAGCGGATTTGATAAAATATATTTATTAAAAATAATACATTTATCATAATTTAAAAATATTAGGCGGCCACGGGGAGCATAGAGCGTGTTCCCGAGCTTAAAAGGGTTAAGAGCCACTGGTTTAAATAATTAAATATTCAACTGCAATGAAATTTATTTTATATTTGGTATCTTCTACTAGCAGTGTGTCATGCATAAGTATTGCAGTTCTGTTAGGATGATTGTCACTTCATGAATATAGATTAGTTTTATTATTTGTGTCTTACGTAAGCATGGTTCTGTTCCCCCTCCCCCATTGTAAGTAAAAATAGGCAAACGTTAAACCCCCTCCCTCCCCCAAAGATGCTTACATAATACTTGAACGGCTCCATATTAAATATCCTTTTTGCATTTAATATTACCTTGCAATAGATTATGTACAGAAATTGCAAGTTAAATTTTGCATCTGGAATATTGTTTGTAGACTCAAATTATTCGCAGATCTTATTTACTTTTAGCACACCTTAAAATAATAATGATAAAGTTAATAAATAAATTTCTGCTTCAAACTCTGCTTTTAAGCGTGTTTCAAGATTCACTGTTTGTGCATATTCAAAAGCGTATAATAAGAATAGGTAAATATTTTAAACTGCCATATAAGAAAGCCATTTGGAAACTTCCATTCGATTATGTTAAACAGTTTGTAAGTTAATATGCGCGCAAGGAAACAGGAGGAGTTGGTAAATATTTTAAACTGTCTTATAAAAAAGACATTTGGGAGCTTCCATTCAATTTCATTAAGCAGTTTGTAAGTTAATATGCGCGCAAGGAAAAAAAAATGGAAGAAGATAAGTATTTTAAATTGCCATATAAAAAAAGCCATTTGGAAACTTACATTCAATTATGTTAACCCGCGAGCAAGCGCGCGGGGTGTTTCACACCGTACAATTTATGGGAAAAAAAACGTCCACCCCTGCTTCTGAAACTGAAATTGACTTCAAAGTCACAAACTTTTGGGATAGGGTGACAAAGAGAAAATTCCACGTATTGTTCCCTGTAAAATTAGACGTTTTTAATGAAATAATGTTATATAATCAGATGGGGTGCAAAGCCCCCCGCTCGCGTTCCTCTAATCGGCACGCCTACTCACGGGTTAAACAGGCTGGGTCGCCACCTTCCGGCCCCCGGGATGGTTTCGCCCTGATGGGCGATGACTCGCTCTTCCGAATGGGCAAGGACTCTTATCCCTCCCAAAATCCAAGGTATGCGCACTTTGTGAGAACCCAGTCCTCCCCTGGTTAAAGATTCCTCACCTTTAACTCTTGTGAGCTTAGTTATAGCCGGATTTAGCTCAGAGTGATTTTAAAATACGTTTAACAATTTAAACCTTTTAGTATGTTAAAAAAAAAAATTGATTTTTTGAGAGCTCTGAAGCTCATGGGTCTCCTGAGGACGCGCGAAGTGTATTTCCACACCCCGCAACTTATTTGTTTATTTGCTTGATTGTTTTTAGCCTTTTTACGCATAAGAGCACTGGCTACTGCGCCATTTGTGGAAAAAAACGTTCAGCCTTGCTTCTGAAACTGGCCAAACTTTTTCCGGTTACTTTCAAAGTCACAATTTTTTTGGGGGTAAAGTAACAAATAGAAAATCCCGCTTATTGTTCCCCGTAAAATTGGACATTTTTTATGAAATAATGCTATATAATTAGATGGGGTGCAAATCACCCCGCGCGCGTTCTCGCGGGTTAACCAAATTCGATTGCAGTTATTAAAATGCAATAACATTTACATGCAATATAAATTGCATTGAAGGAATAGACAGGCAACTTGAATACTAAAGATCAGATTCGGGGAATTTTTTTTTTTTGCATCTTATGATGGAAGAATATAATGAGGATTAAAAGCCATTTGCATTTCTAATGGGGGATGACCAACGCCCGTCTAGAACGTAAGTCGATTTTTGTTGTTGAAAAACTTAAAACTGCGCCTCAAATGTTGTTCTTTTTTATTTCACAATCATGTTGTCAGCTGAACGGATAAATCTTGAAAATTACTCCGCTCCATCAATCACATTTGCCTTCCCCAATTTTCCATATCCTTTGTTTAATAATATTGAAGATAGACGAAGCGCATCCCGTTAACCACATGTTGTTTGTACCGACCCTTACTGGATTGCAAAATGATTGCTAAAAGCAATAGATCATGCATTCATTCATCCACAGGGCGAAACGAAACCAACACGCTGTTGCGCCACTTTGAGGCCAGGAATGTTGTTGAATTTGTTTTTAATGGCGATTGGAACGTTTTTCACAAATTTGTATTCTATAAGATATATCTCCATTGATTAGCGTCACTCGTACTTTGGTTGATATAACAATGATTTACAAAAAGCTGAACCTATTCTACGAAACCGCATGTTAAGAACGTCCTTTTAAATGTAGTAAAGTTCCTGTGCATGTTAAAAAATTTCCGCAAACTGTGAGAAGGTTCTTGGAAATGCTGAGTAAATTTCTTGTAAATACTGAATTAAATTGACACCACTAGCCTTCATTCAGTACGGAAGCAATATATATAAGTTAACTTCAAAAATATTTTCACAAGGATGTTCTTGATTATGAAATTAGTTTAATGTCGACGTGGGAAAGGTTTATGAAAGATGAAAATCTGGAAAAACTTTACGAATTGGTTTGATTGATTGCTTTACAAAATGGCAATTTACGTTAACGATTTCATGTGCGATACATGAAAATCGGTTACGTTTCAAAGGCAGATTCCAAAGAAGTTTAGTTTCAAAGAAGAGATGTGGAAAATAGTTTTCTCTTTTTTAGGGAAATGTACTGTGAAAATATTTATTTCCTACTTCACACATTTTTACGTCTTCTTTCATAATTTATTTTTTGAGGACAACAGCCCTAAGGTTTAAACGATGTTTTTTGCATTTAATGTCTCATTTTCATTACATTTGAATGCAAATTATACCGTAAACAGTGACCTCTCAAAAAATGCTTCATTGTGTCCGTATTATGGGTAGAGGTGGAGCATTGTTATTGTGTTTTAAAAAGACTAGATTGGCTTTGGCTAAATTATTTCTTGAAGCAATGTTTTTGTGGGAACAAGAGATGTCATTTGAAGAAATGCTCTGTTGCATGGGAAAGAACCCCCCCCCCGAATTCAATCTTCCGATTGCCACCAGCTCTCAACCTCGTCAGCCCAGCAACCGTTGCTGATCTATTAAAAAGAAAACCAATTACCACAACGCACTGGCAAAGGTCGCCATTTTTTTTTCTTTATTCTGATTTTGCATTGGGCAATCTACAGGTCAGATGAACAAGGTCGTTTGAGGATGGGACGCTGAAGTGCTAACAGAGATGTAGACGTTTGGGACACAATAGTTGAGTCCTCTAATAATGGTATGTGGGTGGAGTTCGCATTTTCCGCGTGACTGATTTTCGTCCCTTAGCTATCCTGTAAAGGTTTTTGATCGTCCTGATCGCACGATTGGCCGAGTCTCCCAGGAGACGCACCAATTTTCTATTGGCATGAGCGACTGACACAATACTAGTTTGTATGAAAGACAGTTTTTTAAAAGGATTATTTTCGTCTGATTATTTTATTTTAAAGCGCATTTAAATCAATCCACAAACTTTCATACCTTTATTATTATATATATAATATGCCGCGTTTAGTCATTTAAGCCCGTGTTAAATTTACATAAATCTGTGTATAAATTACATAATCTTAAACCGTGTGTCATATTTGCATATTGCTATGGTAGTGGTAAATTCGCATCTCTAATTATACTTAGTTATTCATGGTTCACAATTTTTATTTTCTGGATATAGGCAATGAGACAAAGTATTGATGATTTTAAACAAAATTTCTCAAAGTTTATACTAAATTTGAGCCGGAAAAGGAAGATCTTGGAAGGGACCTCACGATTATATTTATTAGCAAGATTTTCAGAAAAAAAAGCGAGACTTTTTAACCGCAGTTTTTCGACTTTTTTTCTATTCGCTATCAATTACACTAATACTCGAAGACAGAGAAACAATACGCTCACGTTATTCACGATTGTGCTATGAAAATCTAATAATTTGTTAAAACTGTTTATTATTACATAATTTCAGAAATTCCAAGTTGAATACAACCGCTTGTGTGTAACGTGCATGAATTATATATGGATGGCAGCAGAGGAGTAGCAGAAAGTCAAAAGTGTTCAAGAAATGTTAATACAATATCTAATTTTCCCTGGCAGCTATGCAGTTCTCACACGAATTCCCTGTGCAATTTAGAGACAATTAATCCCTTTGCCTTCTAAGTTGATATATTTGCATATTAACCGAGTTCATCACATCTTCTATATGCTGCGAATCATATATGACTTTGTAGATTTTCCTTTAATTTGGAGGACCAATATACAGAAGTACTATAAATTAACCCACTCAGAGGCTCTACCCACTCAGTGCTCAGTAGGTAGAGCCTCCGCCCGGCAAGTGGAAGGTCGTGGGTTCAGGCCCCACCGAAGGCAGAAATATTTATTTTCTTTCGAACGTTTCACCATCTAATCACGCCATACCATCGGCGTCGGTATCACTACGCCAATAAACGTTGATTGTTTGACATTGTTGTTAGATAACTGTATATCTTGCGATTGAGAAGTTATTTGTTTGAATGATGAGAAAGTACTTTTAATACATGGTAATAATTTAGTCTAAACATTTACTTCCATGGAATAGAATTAGATGTTTCAGTTCAAATGATTTTATTCACGTTTATCACATGTTCGAATCAATTTAATTTCGTGATATACAAATTTGTATATTTGTCTGTTGTTTACATTAATGGTATTATTATGTTGTAATTAGTGAAGCGTGAGTTAATGGCGCCATTATGCTTACGACCCGAAACTAACAATGTGTACAAAATACCTAATCACTCCAGAAAATTTGGTTCTTCCTCCTCCTCTTCGGGTGATTACCTCTACGGTCAGTCCGCCTTTGGAAGTAGTATAAATTTCCAAGTATATAAAAAACTTCAATCATTATACTATACATCATGTCACATATGACATCTTAATCGCTTTATTTGCTTTTAATGGAATTTGCATAGGACCGATAACACATACTCACGGCTATGTTTTCAGGAGATTAGTGATGTACGTAAATTTGCATGACGTTTTCCTTGTTGTACAAAAAAATTATATAAATTGTACAAAAACCGATCCAAGCCAATATAAACAGTCACTAGTCTTTCTTAATGTTAAAAACGTCTTTACTAGCGATTAATATATAATGACAAGCCACGTTACGAAATTTACCAATATTTCAACAGGTCCGTTCTACTATATTCTATGTGTCATCTGAATATTATATCGGGCATTATGTGGTGCTGTAATTACCTTCCATGGAATTAATTCATTGCCAAGTAGTTCTCTGACCTTAGACATTCGGTAGTGTTCCAACGATGTGTAACGACCTAACAATCTGCAAAGTACCATCCCAGTATTTGATGTTTTTAAAGGACCTTTATTTTTACAATGAATAAAATGAAAATATTTTCCAAGCCACAACAACAAATTTCTATGGTCATTTATGTTACTTTAGCGAAGAAGTAGTGGCGTTAGTATATTTTGATGATACAATTCCTTTCGAGCGAAAATAAAGATGGCCGAAGCATTTAAAGGTAAAGAATCAAATAGTTATGACTTCAAACGTTTAAATTTTCATTTTGAGGAAATAATTTATACACAAGAATTACATATAACGTTGTGTCAAAAAGTACATCTTTTTTTAAGTGATTTAAAATATCGTTCAATTTTGTTGCTTATGATCCTGCGATGTAAAATTCTCTTCATGATTATCAACATGGCCTTATAGTAGTCAGAAACCTTACAGTTGTCAATGATACTGAAGAAAATGGTGTTAATCTTATGGAAGGATATACACAACCTTATAACCCACAATGAGGAGCAGAAATAATACTTATTATAAGTCGTTAAAGACCATTGGAGCCATTTTTCATCCTCCTTAAAGCGTTCGTCGTCAAAAAATTATTAAAACTTTTATTATTATAATTTAATCTAACAAAAACTTGTTTCTTATGATTAAGTAGTTCTAGGCGTGTAAGTAATTTTACTTACAAGTAAGTAATTTTACTAATACTTCAGTATATTATATTTTAGTTATTCTTACTCCTAATTATTTGTTTTCCATTTAAAAGACAATTAATAAAAGTGTGGTGAAAATTTAGGAATTAACACATTTATTTAAATTTTAACCCTTCTGGGATATGTTACTATAATACAAAATTTTCAAAATTTTTACCAGTTACTTACCAACTCAAAAGAAAAAGAAATAGGGTGAGACCTATAAATTAATTTTTGTCGATATGCCAAATACCACCTAATATATATATATATCCACTGCTGGATGAAGGTCTCTCCAAATGCTTTCCACACAAGTCTATCCTGAGCAATTCGCTTCCACGTCACCCCAACCTGTTTTCTTATTTCATCCACCCATCTAGTTTGAGGACGTTTTCTAGGTCTTCGGTGGTCTCTTGGAATCCAGTTCAGAATTTCTGTTGTCCATCGTTGATCAGTTCTTCTTGCAATATGCCCAGCCCATCGCCATTTCAGCCCTTTTACTTTAACAATGATGTCCTCTACTCTAGTTTGCTCTCTCACCCAAGTGTTTCTTTTTCGATCTCTCCTAGTTATTCCAAGCATGCACCTCTCCATGCTCCTTTGCGTTGTCTGTAACTTTCGTATTGCTCCAACTGTTAGACTCCATGTCTCTGATCCATAAGAGAGGACTGGCAATACACACTGGTTGAAGACCTTTCTTTTTAGACACAAAGGCAATTTCCCCTTCAGGATAAAACTGTTTCTTCCAAATGCACTCCAGCCAAGTTTAATACGTCTGTTGAGTTCTTTCATAATGTTGCCATCCATTGAAATCAGCTGGCCAAGGTAAATATATGAATCAGCAATTTCTAGCTCAGTGTTGTCAACTTGTATTTTTGTTTCCTCTACAAAATTATTGAACATGATCTTAGTTTTTTGTAGGTTCATCTTGAGTCCAACTTCTTTACTTCTAGTTGAGAGCTCTTGTACCATGTCTTGGAGTTCTGATGGGTCCGTTGAAAAAATAACAATGTCATCAGCAAACCGCAGATGATTTAAATATTCACCATTTATTTTTATTCCCTTGTTATTCCAATTTATCTGCTGAAAAATCATCTGTAAAGCTGAAGTAAAAAGTTTTGGAGAAATGGTATCTCCCTGCCTCACACCTTTACCAATTTTGATAGTTTTGGTATCTTTATGTAACCGAAATTTTGCACTTGCATTTTTATACACACATTTCACCATGTCAATGTACACATCCTCGATGTCTGTTGATCTTAAAGAGTTGATGACTGCTGATGTTTTAATAGAGTCAAAGGCCTTCTCATAGTCAATAAATGCAACACACAATGGAAGTTCATATTCATGTGTTCTTTCAATTAATTCTCTTAATACTTGAATATGGTCCACTGTACTGAATCCACTTCGAAATCCAGCTTGTTCTCTTGGTTGAGCTGCATCTAATTTTTTCTGCAGGCGATGTGTTAGCACTTTTGTGAAGATTTTATAAATAGCAGGTAACAAGCTAATTGGTCGGTAATTTTTCAAATCCTCTTTATCACCTTTTTTATGCAAAAGAATTACTGTTGCAGAATCCCATTGGTTTGGTATGTTACCGCTGTTAAGACATTTGGTAAAGAATTTTGCGAGTATGTCTTCTACATATTCTCCAGCTTCTTTTAAGATATCTAATGTAATACCATCATCACCAGGGGCTCTTCCTTTCTTCATATTTTTTATTGCAAATGAAACTTCTTCTTTTAAGATTTTAGGAGCTGTTCCTTCGACTATTTCAATGTCTTCGTTTAATCCACTGTTACTTTCGTATAGATTTTTGTAGAATTCTTCAACTCTTCTAAGTATTTCTTCCCTATTTCTTGTTACGGTGCCATCCTCTCCTTTTAATGCAATGATGTGTTTCTTCCCAATAGACAAACTCCCTTTAACAACCCTAAGGCTCTTGTTGCTTTCAATGGCCTTCCTTACTAACTCACAATTGAATTTTCTTATATCTTCTTTCATGTTTTTGCGCAAAGTTTTGCAAAGTTCTATGTACTCAATCCTGGAACTGGTATTTTGATTGTCCACCTTCATATCTCTTCGCCTTTTCATGAGCTGTTTCGTCTTCTCAGATAATTTGCTATTGTGCTTTTTACAGGTTACACCACCAATTTCCCCAGCAGTTTCAACTATTGTCTTAACAATGTTTTCATTTGCTTCTGAGATATCACTTTCATCAATAAGTCCTTCCAGTGCAGAAAAGCGATTTTTTAATTCCAACTTGAATGCCTCGGTATTTACTTTCAGTTTCATTAGATCCACCCTCTTACTTACTTGTTTCCTAATGAGCTTCTGTCGTTCTAATTTAGTATTTAAGTGCACTTTACATCTCACCATTCGATGATCACTTCCAGTATTAAATCTGTTCAGTACGCTGCAATCTTCAATAATTGATTTCTTGTTTGCCAGGATATAGTCAATTTCGCTGGTTCCTCCATTGGGGTGTTTCCATGTCCATTTTCTTTGCGGTTTCTTCTTAAAAAATGAATTCATGATGCTAAGATTTTCAGCTTCTGCAAATTCGATGAGTTGATCGCCACGTTCATTCCTTTCCCCATATCCGTATTTACCAACCGATGTCTCTCCTTGTTCCTGTTGTCCAATTCTTGCATTGAAATCCCCCATGATGAGCTTGATATGTTGTTTCCCTTTGGTGTGTAACTCTTTGATTTCTTCATAAAATTCTTCAACCTCTTCGTCGGTATGGCTTGATGTTGGTGCATATACCTGTACTATTTGAAGTTGGTATCGCTGGGTTAGTTGAACAACAAGCCTCGCTGCTCGATCTGATGTACTTTCAACTTCCAGAAGACAGTCTTTAATTCTTTTGTTGATTAAGAAGCCAACACCACTTGTTCTTCCAGTTTCCGTTCCTCTATAATAAAACAAATGTCCGCTTTTCAGTTCCACCAACTCTTCACCTTTTCTTCTAACTTCACTGAGTCCTACAATGTCCCATTTGATCTTGTCTAGTTCCTCTTCCAATTCCTGAAGTTTTGCTTCAGAAGCAAGGGATCGTCCATTATACGTAGCCAAGGTCAATAACAAACGGCAGCCTGGGCCATTCCAGTGATTCTTAGCACCCCCTGCTTTCATGCCACGCTGACCGCTACCTTGATCAGGAGCACTCCAGCACCTGGAGACTAGGGGCCATGGTTTCTGGTGTGTCAACATAATGGAGGAATTAGCCATAATTTCACCACGCTGGCTAGACGGGTTGGTGAATTAGCCCTCCCCTTCCGCCTTTCTATCCGTGCAGCAAATATTAATTTGCCACATAAATAGAAAGCTCAGCCTGCACCACTTGAAGGCGGGGTAGGACACTAGGTTACTGGCCTTGCCGGTTCCACACATCGTCACATGCGTTCAGCGTGTGGGTCTCCTTCCAGTTAGATACCAGCAACCCTTTTGCAGGCCATATATATAGGTGTGTAGGGAATTTGATAAATAATGCACTTTAAAAAGATAAACATTAATAAGTAGATGGGTTAAATACATAAAATAATATAAATACAGTAGAACCTCTGTAATCCGAGCTCTGATGGTCCGACTCCCCGCTTGATCCGACCATGCTGCTAACTCAGGGAGCGATTTAGGCCGTAGTCCGCACGGCGCCGCCACCGGGCTTTATTCTTTGTTTTGCTCTTTGTCAAACAAGTCGTGTAAACCCCAATTGCTGCAAATGCTGTATTGGAAATGAATTTTTAGTGCTTTAGTCTCAGTTTATATTAGGCATAGTGTGTATCATGCCCGTATCCAAATGGGGGATCTTATCGACCGGTCCCCCACCCCCCCTAAAAAAACTAAATTTTTAATGGGAGTTGGATACGGCCTCGCATGCTGTGATTGTATAGATAAGCGCTGTAGAAAATTTGGTTCCCCTGAAATTAAATCATGGCTACAGTCTTGGTGTGTATGATTTCGTTATGGCAACAACGAAACGCAGATATGTTACGTTGTCTTTGTCGGAGAAATTAAAAGTGCTTGAAAGGTTAGATAAAGGCGAGTTCTTTCAAAATATTGCACGTGAAGTAGGAGTAGGCGTAACTACAGTTAAAGACGGGAGAAAAAATAGGAAAGATCTAGAAACTCGTATGATGGCGATTGAGGATGAACAATGGATGAAAATTCGCAAAACTTTGAAAAGGCCAAAATGTGAGCTTTTAGACAACGCTTTGTGGTTGGGGTTTAAGCAGGAAAGAATAAAAGAAACTCCATTGTCTGGACCAATCATTATAGAAAAGGCTTTTATTTTGGACAAAAAATTTGACGGAAACGAAGACATCGAAAAGTTTACAGCAAGTGAAGGCTGGCTACATCGCTGGAAAAAAACGACATGGAATTCGAAATGTAATAATTTCAGGTAAGAAGCTGTCTTCTGATGAAGCAGCTGCAAGTGAATTTACTCCAAAATTTAAAAATCTGATTAAAAAAAATAGATTAACTTCTGACCATTTGTATAACATCGACGAAACAAGTTTAAACTATAAAATGCTCATAACAAGAACTCTGGTTGCACAAAACGAAACCATAAAAGGTATGAAACTTAGTAAATTTAGGTTGACTATTGCTACTTGTAGCAATGCTAACGGCAGTCACAAATTGCCATTGTTTGTAATAGGGAAATCCAAGAATACAAGAGCATTTAAAAACATTATTGCGTCATCATTACCAGGGTATTATTGAAATCAAAAATCAGCATGGATGGACTGCAACCTTTT
>QLNU02001814.1:2500-7500 GCA_006491805.2 Dysdera silvatica | reverse complement strand
TTTTTTGAGGTTCGTTATCCTACGGTATTGATAATAAGATTTATTAAAGTTTTTGGTTTCAAAATCTGAATAAAAACGTCTTTAATTACAATGAGTTTATTTTTCGTTTCTATTAAATCCTATTTATAGCCGCAAGTAAATACGTAATACTTTTTATGTTTTAAATTTAAAAATTGGAAAGAGCACTGGAGTATGGAAGGTATCCTGAGTACGACGGAGTTCGTTTTTTATTAATAGCGTTATGAAAGGATGTTTTACTGGGGGGATGGGGAATAATTATGAAAAAGACTGGGTGGGTGAACCGGTCATTTGGAAGGTGGTCTTTTTTGCTGCACGTCGAACGGAGTAAGCGAAAAGTGTATATTTATAAAGTTACACGTGTTGTTGGGAAAAAAAGACGGTGGGTGGTTAAAAAAGGGGATGTATTATTGCATATTACAGCAGTTTTCGTGAAATAGTTCAGCCGTAATCGCGTACAGTGAAAATCGGTCATAAAGACCTTCAAGGGACCGAGAATAGTCGGTCCTTATAAAAGATAGTGCTTATAAAAGATTTATTTTCATAATCCTTGTAGCCTGCGGTATTGATAATAAGAGTTATTAAACTTTTTGTTTTCTAAAACTAAATAAATTTCTATTAAATCCTATTTATAGCCGCAAGTAAATACGTAGTACTTTTTATGTTTTACATTTAAAAATTGAAAAAAGCACTGAAGTATGGAATGCAGAAAACATATGTATTGAATAATATTAATTGCCCTGCGGTGGCGCAGTGTGGTAACGCCTTCTCCAAGTGCGCCGCTAATCCGGGTTCCCCCGTGCAATAAAGAACGCTTACTCAGCAGAGATCTCGTAAAAGATCGCACTGCTCACTGTATGACCTTGAACGCATGACCTTTGAGCCTTAGTCATGACCTTCGTGACATTCAATGAACGCTTACTCAGAGATCTCATAAAGATCGCACTGCTCACTGTATGACCTTGAACATGACCTTTGAGCCTTGATCATGACCTTCGTGACATTCAATGAACGCTTACTCCGCAGAGATCTCGTAAAAGATCGCACTGCTCACTGTATGACCTTGAACATGACCTTCGTGACATTCAATGAATAAATAACGGTTTGTTGGTTCTTTTTTTGGGAGGGTCATTATCTTTGACATTCGGGTTTTACAGTAATAAAAGTGTGTTGGATATATGTAAGGCGCATGTATGCGAAAACCGCGACAATGCAAAGTTTGTCGTTGACGCGTCCATTGTGAAACGTGCCGGGTCGTGGAAGAGAAAGTGCCGCGGCATCGAAACGAACGAACCCGTAAGCCGCGGAGAGGGAATAAACCGGACTCTGAAAAAGGAACGAGTTACCCCCTCCCACCACTCATCATCGATTTTCGCTCACACTTCCCGTTTTTGGCCCCGTTGTTAAGGCAACCCTGGACGTAGAGGAACCAGTTTCTCCGAGATCTTCCGCGCAAGGGCGGGTTGGCGCGCGTCAGCGGAAAGGCGTAAAAACGGCTCCTTTTCATCGGGTGCAATGTCGTCACTATATATGTAGGGGGAGGGTTGTCGAGTGAAAAGCGCGCGTGCTTTCTCGAAGGTGTTCGCTGTTTGGCGACGCCGGCTTGAGGTACGTGGCGTTTTTCGCGCGTTCGGCGACCGGCTGCTCGTAGGCAGTTCGTTCCCTCTCGCCAAGTTCAAATGTCTTCTCGGCATGCCTGCGTTGGGCTCGGTTTTTCGCCGTTGTCCTCGTTGCGGGCGCGTTTGTTTCGTGGAGGGATTCCTGCTTTTGGACTCGACGCTGAGATTGTGAACTCGACGGTCCCGTACTCGCTTTCCGTCCGTGCGGCGTGAAAGAAGTCGTGATGTCGAACCGCAACCGCAGTACGTCGGAAATTTCGTTCGATGCAAGTGCCGTTACGAGGGAGTCCGCCGTCGATTGCGGTACTCCCGGAGACGTCTTGCTTGGCGTTCCCCCCTCCCGGGGGGGGAACGCGAAATGCTTTCGGTAGAGAAAGAAAGAAAGCTACCTGGTTGATCCTGCCAGTAGTCATATGCTTGTCTCAAAGATTAAGCCATGCATGTCTAAGTACATGCCTCACTAAGGCGAAACCGCGAATGGCTCATTAAATCAGTTATGGTTCCTTAGATCGTACCTTACTACTTGGATAACTGTGGTAATTCTAGAGCTAATACATGCAGCGGAGCTCCGACCCTCTGGGGACGAGCGCTTTTATTAGACCAAGACCAATCGGACCTCGTGTCCGTTCTTTGTGGCGACTCTGTATAACTTTGGGCTGATCGCATGGGCTCGTCCCGGCGACGCATCTTTCAAGTGTCTGCCTTATCAACTGTCGATGGTAGGTTATGCGCCTACCATGGTCGTAACGGGTAACGGGGAATCAGGGTTCGATTCCGGAGAGGGAGCCTGAGAAACGGCTACCACATCCAAGGAAGGCAGCAGGCGCGCAAATTACCCACTCCCGGCACGGGGAGGTAGTGACGAAAAATAACAATACGGGACTCTTTTGAGACCCCGTAATTGGAATGAGTACACTCTAAATCCTTTAACGAGGATCTATTGGAGGGCAAGTCTGGTGCCAGCAGCCGCGGTAATTCCAGCTCCAATAGCGTATATTAAAGTTGTTGCGGTTAAAAAGCTCGTAGTTGGATCTCAGTTCCAGACGGGCGGTCCGCCTAACGGTGGTTACTGCCTGGCCTGAACAACCAGTCGGTTTCCCTAGATCATCTTCATCGGTTGTCTTGGGTGACCGACACGTTTACTTTGAAAAAATTAGAGTGCTCAAAGCAGGCGTGACGCCTGAATAATGGTGCATGGAATAATGGAATAGGACCTCGGTTCTATTTTGTTGGTTTTCGGAACACGAGGTAATGATTAAGAGGGACAGACGGGGGCATTCGTATTGCGGTGCTAGAGGTGAAATTCTTGGACCACCGCAAGACGAACTACTGCGAAAGCATTTGCCAAGAATGTTTTCATTAATCAAGAACGAAAGTTAGAGGTTCGAAGGCGATCAGATACCGCCCTAGTTCTAACCATAAACGATGCCAACCAGCGATCCGCCTGAGTTCCTCAAATGACTCGGCGGGCAGCTTCCGGGAAACCAAAGTGTTTGGGTTCCGGGGGAAGTATGGTTGCAAAGCTGAAACTTAAAGGAATTGACGGAAGGGCACCACCAGGAGTGGAGCCTGCGGCTTAATTTGACTCAACACGGGAAAACTTACCCGGCCCGGACACTGGAAGGATTGACAGATTAAGAGCTCTTTCTTGATTCAGTGGGTGGTGGTGCATGGCCATTCTTAGTTGGTGGAGCGATTTGTCTGGTTAATTCCGATAACGAACGAGACTCTAGCCTACTAAATAGGCGTTCCGATCCTTTATGTCGGACGTTCTTCTTAGAGGGACAGGCGGCTTTTAGCCGCACGAGACAGAGCAATAACAGGTCTGTGATGCCCTTAGATGTCCGGGGCCGCACGCGCGCTACACTGAAGGAATCAGCGTGTGCTTTCCCTGTCTGGTAGGACTGGGTAACCCGTTAAACCTCCTTCGTGATAGGGATAGGGGCTTGTAATTCTTCCCCTTGAACGAGATTCCCAGTAAGCACGAGTCATAAGCTCGTGTTGATTACGTCCCTGCCCTTTGTACACACCGCCCGTCGCTACTACCGATTGAATGATTTAGTGAGGTCTTCGGACTGGCGCTCGTAGCGACCATTGGCCGCGCCGACGTGCCGGAAAGATGACCAAACTTGATCATTTAGAGGAAGTAAAAGTCGTAACAAGGTTTCCGTAGGTGAACCTTCGGAAGGATCATTACCGAACGACGTTTGTCGACTCGTTCGCCTGACTGACCGACTGCTGATGGCTGCCGTGGGAGGCCTCGTGAGGGTACCTTTGTTTCCCCCGTCGAAACGCGGCGGGGGAGGTGGCTGGCTGGCTTCGGCCGGCCGCTAGGTTCGAAGAGCGTTCGCGTCGAACCGATCGAGACGCGCGCCGCCCTCCCCCACGTGCGCCATGCATGCATACATATCGATCGTCGGGCAGAGTTTCCGAGGAGCAGCGCGGAGCTCCAGGCCGTCACCGCCGTCGAACGGTGCGGCCGGCTCTGTCCGGAGATCTAAAACTCGATTTGTAGCCTTTTTCCGTGCCCCCTTTTTCTCCTCACCGAGAAATTCGCCATTGTCTTGACTGAGTGCCCTACGCGTGCGCACGGGCCGTTTCGAATCGAATTGAAAAAGAAAAATGACTGACAACTCTGAGCAGTGGATCACTCGGCTCACGGGTCGATGAAGAACGCAGCCAGCTGCGAGACTTGGTGTGAATTGCAGGACACATTGAGCACTAATTTTTCGAACGCGCATTGCGGCCTCGGGTCTCGCCCGGGGCCTCGCCTGTCTGAGGGTCGGATGCGACATACCGAGAGGTGAACTTTCCTTCGTTCGTTCGTTCCTTCCTTAATTCCGATCCAAGTTTCGGAAGAGGTAGAACTGGGATCGAAAACCTCACGTGGCCGCTTCGGAGGTGGTAATACGTTACACTCCGTCGGCTCGAGTCTTGGTTCGATGTTGACAGGGAAGACCTCCTTCGGCGTCGTTCTCGACGTGGCCGTGGGAAAGGCGAGTAAGAACCGTTCTTTCTACGACCATGGCTCATCGTTCGAGATGCCCGTGATTGGAGCTTCTCATCGCTCATTTGTCGACCTCAGATCAGACGAGACGACCCGCTGAATTTAAGCATATAAATAAGCGGAGGAAAAGAAACCAACAGGGATTCCCTTAGTAACGGCGAGCGAACGGGGAATAGTCCAGCGCCGAATTTCACGTTCGTTCCGGACGTTTGAAAAATGTGGCGTTTAGGAAGTCGCGTGCCGGAGTCGGATTCTGCAGCAAGTCCCCCTGACCGGGGCTGTTATCCAGAGCGGGTGCGAGGCCCATAGTTGCCGAGTCCGCTTCGGATGCGACCTCTTGGGAGTCGGGTTGCTTG
>QLNU02001789.1:2395-16063 GCA_006491805.2 Dysdera silvatica | reverse complement strand
GTGCTTGCACGTGCTATGCTCTAATTTGAACGTTTGTAAGTTGAATTTTGTAGTTTAATTGTAATAAACTCTTACCAAGTTTCTACTATTAATTCATCCAGTAGAACCTACACGTGGATTATGGAAACTGTTATACTGGTAAGTAGTTTTATTTATGTTAGAGCAATGGTTCCCAACTCAATCTAAGCCACGGACCACCTTTCCACTTCCTTCCCCCTTTCAGAATGTCAACTCCGGCATGTGGTTGCTAAATAGCAGTGCCGAACTGGTTTTCAGGTGCGTTGGCATTTTTTGTGATTGCTGAAATTGGCGACTTGATCCTATAATTGGTGCAATTTCATAGATAAGTATTTCAAGACTCCTACGTAGGGGTGGCAACTTTCTTCAGTGGCGTACTGCGATCATAAGGGGGGGGGGCATACGTAGGGGTGGCAGCTTTCCTCAGTGGCGCACCGCGAACATAGGATGGCCACTAGGTCCGTTGGAGCCCCTTTGGTTCAAAAGCAAGAAGTTTAGTTTGAAAAATCAAATTCTCGAGACTCGCTACACCAGTTAAGGAAGTTTGCCCAAGTAGTATTTCAATTTTTGCTACGAAGGGCTGGGCAGGCAATGTGGGGGAGAATGAATTGCACAGGGGCCCCGTGTGGCCAATGGGGCCCAGTAATAATAGGAACAAACCATCTGCCCAGTATACGTTAGCAAAATACGTAGACGGACGCCTTACCAAATGGTGGCCATAACCAAGGGCCGACAAATCCAAGGCCCCTGGTCACAGTGGCCCCTGACTACACCACTCTCTATATATACATTGCATGCTGTTGGCTCTTGAGAAAAAGGGGCTGGCTCCTGAATTTATTTAAGTTTTGTCTACTCCTGGCCATAACTATCATATCATGTAACCCAGTTATGGCCACTTCCATGGCCAAAGCTGGAAAAACTATTTTGAAATAGATACAAGTTATGATCACTTTATTTACTTGTAAAATTTACAAGTTACACTTACTATAACTGAAAATAATGAAACAACAAGGTTCTATCTCATGTTTAAATACTGTAAAACCTTCCAGTTATAAATAGATTCTATGGATTGAAGTTGATGCAAGTGGATAATGCTTAATGAAATTGTTAAGAAATCCTTCTCACAATGCTGACCAGCACAAAAAATGTCTCACCTTCTTTTGCCGCATGTTATGATCAGATAATCACAGTCCATATAAAGTAGCTAGTCTGTAGTCTGTTGAAATATAAAATTTAATTGGCTAACCCACTTTCAAGCTTAGAAATATGATAAAATTTATGGAAGTGGCCAAAACTGGGGACTCTGCCCTAGCTGGCTAGAACTTAAAAACCTTTTTGCTTTAATAGCATTTTATGTTCACTGGCTATTACTACTTGAACAGGGATGCCAACCATTATAGTTTTTCCATAATTGTTCCAAATTTTCAGCATAGTTTTAAGTATTTCAGATTTTTTTGGCGCTATGGCTGTTATATAGAAATTATAGAAAATTTCTCATCAATTTAACAATTGTGAAAAGTTCAAAATAATGTTTAGAATTACGAGGAGAATATTTTTACTTTCTCATTGAATGGTATTTAAGTGTTCATTATTTATGTGTACATAGGCATGACTTAATTTCAAATAGTGTGTTTGGTAAAATTTTAATTTTGAATGTTTTGTACAAAATCAATTCAACTTTATATTGACTCGAGGTGATGATGGGGTGGGGAGCCATATAAAATATGTTATTTAATAACTTTTGGTAACACCATTGTTTGCCATACTGTGATCAGGCTAATGATTATGGATATAGCCTAATATTTCAGGAGGTTGTCATCTCTGTCGTTGTGTCTAAGCCGACCACAATTCAGTGATGGTTTCAGAAATTTTTCAAGGGGCACCATCAAATTCTGATCTCTATTGTAGGCCTATATCCCTGATTGTGTATCTTTTTATATGTATACTTGTGCATGCTTCAAATTATACATAAAATATAAAGGACCTTTCTAAAGATGGACAGATTCAAGATGTGATGTCTGCAAACTGGCAGAACCTGTCCCGTCTCCCCAAGAATCAGGTAAATTATATTGGAAACAGAGATATGATGTTTCAGTGAATTTATAGAAATCTGAGAATTGTATGTGTATAATTAGCAGAATGCAGAAAATGTATTTTTTTATTTTGTGTTGTCCGCAATTTGTTCATGATTATAAAGAATTACTTGGTTATTTTATGTATATGGCTATCTAGGTCCCTTGGATAGAGCATTGCGCTCATAACCATGGACATAGGGAACTAAGATTACAGGTTAGAGTTTTGGCAGGAACTTTGAGCTCATACTTTTCTATCAGGGTAATTGTGTCAGGTCTTTGGGGTTTTCCTATCATGCTAATGAGAATTTGATTAGTTTCCCATAAACCTCTACTTTCAAGGCACTTATCCCCACATTTGGTTGATAATAAAACTGTTTGATTAAAACAGTTGTTACTCAGCATGATTTTAGCAGTCTATATGCCACAAAGAAGTCAACAACATTGTATATATATATACACACACACACACACACACACACATGCAGTCAGGCTTGTTTTATAACGAAGCTGAAGGCCACTGAAAAAATTTTGTTATAAAAATATTTGTATAACTTAATATGTATAAAAAAAGAAATCCAATTTTATTCGTTGTAATGGTAATTTTGTTATTTCTGACTTTCGACTTCGTTATAAATGACAGTGCTCTAGTACAGAATCCGTCATAACCGGCTTTTTAGTGGGAAGTGTTTCCAACGTGCACGGCAATAACGTGCTGACTTGCCGCCATGTTGTTTATATCATGTTACAAGCAGAGATTTATACACCCTCAACACCCCTCTAGATTTTTGATACACCCCCTTAATGAAATTTAAACATACACAAAATCTAATCCATACTCCCCCTAAAAATCTTGAACACCCCCAGTTTATTATAATATTTTAATTACCAAATATTATTTTACCAAAATTATGAATTTAATAATTAAATTATATTAATTACTAAATTTATAATTTTTTTGTAATGGACCCCCCTTACCAAAATCCTGGCTACGTACCTGCTGCCAGGACCGGAACCTGCAACCTATCTCTCTATATTTGGGTTTTGAATATGTTGCTGCAGTCGTGATACGGCAGTGCCGTGTTGTAGTACACATTCATCCAGTAGGATACTAAATTTTTGCAATTGCGGATAGGATGGCACTTATTTGGTGATATTGCATAGTCTGTCACCTGCTGAAAGTTTTTGAAGTGTTTTCAAAACCAGATGGCAGCAGGTCAGCTGATCTGTCACCGTGTTTGCGGTGTTTTTTAGGCCATGTTAATTTTTCTGAATTAGTGAAGGAGATGTTTTGGTGATGGGTTATTGGGGGAGACCTCCCACTTCGAGCTTCGCCCTCGCTGCCTGTTTAGATCACATTCCAGTTATGCCCGAATCTTCAAAATGTTGAATGCTAGTAAAAAAGCATCAGAACAGCCTGATTTTCCTAACTGTCTTGATTCGTCAAAGTTTAAAACAGGAAATGCTAACTTTTATGGGTCTTGGTGCTATGCTATTCCCACTCAACTAATTGCGTGCAACACTTTACCTAACGGTTGGGTTCCAAAATGGTTGGTATGTGAATTAACAACAGTTTCTTCGGAATATATTTATTAAGGCCCAAAAACATAATATGATAATTAACAATTTAAAATGAACAACTTCTATTAACAATTCTTTCAAGGTTTCAGAGTCGACGGCACACTTAAATAATATCAGGCAAAAGGGCTCCGTGACTGTATCTGATGCATCCGGAGTTAACTATAATTAGCCAAGGTCACTAATTATCAATAACACAATAAGAGCATAACAAAGTTAACATAAAACTATAAACATTAATAAAACATGTAGAGTAAAACCTCAATACGTTGAGACCTTTAAGAGGTCCCGCCTATTCTTCGTGAATGTCTTCACTGCACGGATCGGAACCCCAACTCTTCAGCTAAATGTTTTAAGTTGCAACTCGTTACTAACTCCTACCTGTAGGAGGTTCAACCCACGTTCACTACTTGGATGTCCCATTGGACTGACACCCCCTCCTGCCGTTCCTCTGGCCTCTATACCATACTTGTTAATTGATCAATCTGTTATTGTAAATATCACAGTAATATATTAATTTGACTAATTTAGTCAAACAACCTTACAAATATACAATCTCACTAATAATATAAAACTAAACAAAATGTCAGATATTACTTGCGTGCTCGGCAGGCAACTCTCAGCATAAAATGTCCCACCTAAGGGCCCAATGCCCCTTAAATTAAACTCAGTTTCCCAGTTTGTACACATGCACCTACACTTTGGTCACTTGGTGGATTCACTTAGTGTGAATGCCTAACTAGTAAGAATGAAAACTCTACATCACCATAGGCATCCAACCTGAAGTTTCCTTTCCCAGAGTTCGGAGTATCTCAAGTATTCTTTAAGTCTGGAATCCAGTACTGTTTCTTCAGATCGCCTGGCCCCATTGTACGCTATTGAGTTTAATCTTTGGATCGACTACCTCCGTCAACTTCTACTGATCTGTCCCGTTTGGCTTATGGTTCTTGACCCTCTGAGAAACGCTGGAAATCGGAGTACCTGGCATTCGTGTTTAACGGCACATTGAACGGGAACTTACACTGGCCGAACTCTTCTGTTAACTATTACTTTATTATCATGCCCGAGCTCAACAATACAAACAAATAAAATAACAAAAAAATAAAATAAAAACTAGCTGCTTTCCATTACATCCAACTCAATGCCTGCACTGGTTCCAAAAACAAGCTCTCTTAAATTTGTGCCCTTGACCTTTATATTCTCACAGTTACAACTCCGCAGATAATTTGCATGGCCCACAGCGACACCTTACACAAATTTACAGCCTTATCAATTAGTGTGTACCTTGACCATAATAAATCTTAACCTATTATAGATAACAAAAAAGTCACTGAACAATTTTAATATTACAGTATATTACTTACCAATAGTGGAAAGATCCGTTACATTGGTCGGACGTGTGTGGCGGGAACATTTTTTAATGGCATTGAGAAATACCATTCTTACACTGCCAGTGAAAGGCATCATCCACATTAGCCCTAGCCCACAATCTCCCCAACTTAGGCTATATTATTATTCCCGATCAGATGTTTTACTTTAGAAAAATACTTTTCTTTTATATTTTAATATAAATTTCAGTTTTTCGGTTCATGCCTCTTCTTTTCCTTCAATATTTTGCATACCCCAAAACATTGTAACTTAGTCAACCAAATGATTAATTAGGCCCTTACTTTAAGGCTTTTACTTTTATCTTAAAAATTGTTGTGTAGAACTGCAACGTAAATTACTGAAGCTTTTCTGCAAAAGGTAGTTTTGACGGCAACTGGTTTATATATATATATACACACACAAAGATTGTTCATGGTTTTTGGATATAGATCTCTTCCAGAAATAAGACAGCTTTGTTACAGTTGCAGTGCTATACGATACGATGTCATTTACAATTTTTTAAACTTAATTTTTCTAGGTTAATTCTGTGCAAAGTATTAAAGACCATCAAAGATGCCACATCATGCAGCATTTATGGATGTCATTTGAATTATGCATACTATAATGTGAATGTCAGTTATACAGATAGCATGCTGAAAATGCCTTAGGAACAGTGTAATTTATTATGTTTCTTTATACTTTTTCTTATTATTTATTATACTTTAAAACACAAGTATGCAAAAGGTTTTGAAACAGGTAAATATTTGGAACTAAATATACTTTGGAATGCATCTAATTTTTTCTGAATTATGTATATTTAATAAAAACATAATTTGTGATACTTCAGTTTTTTTTTACTGGTTAAAATGAATTAATTTTGTTATGCATTATTATTAAGTTCTTAAAAGTGTTTTTATGCAGTGAACGATGTGATTTAGTGAAATTATATTTAGTGAGTGTGTATGTGTTATGGTGTATTTGTGGGTAAATACATTTAATTAAAGGTTATTATCATGTAAATATTGTGAATTCTTTAAAAAAAAATGAATTTTTATAATTGCATAATATGCAATTTGTTAACCATCTCAGTTTTTATCTGTGTGTGTGATTTCGCAAAAATATTTCAAAACATGCATATTTCGAACAGGTGATTCAAACATCAACTGAAAAAATATATATTTGTATATAAAGATAGTAACAATTTTGATTCCCAAAAGCACTGTTTGTTATAGAAAAAAAAAAACGGCTGCACAACTCAAATATTTAATATAAAATTTTTCAAAATCCTTGCTTCAAGAATGAGTAAATTTATATCTAAAAAAGACATATATACATTGACTATACAGCGATTTTAATCTTAGTTAATATGCACTGAAGTGCCAGAAAAACTGGTACAGGCGTGCGTATGCAAATAACGGAGCTTTGCAACCAATCAGTGTAACGTGATGCGGTCGGCAGCGCCTATGTAAGACAAGAGATGTCTGGCAAAGGTGTTAGATCGGTTCTTGCCGCTACAATGGCACGTTATAAAGATGTAAGTGATTTTGAACGTAGCGTTATAGTCGGCACAAGAGAGATGGGACATAGCATCTCCGAGATAGCGACAAAATTTGGATTTTTGCATACGACCATTTCAGGGGTATACCGTGAATATTAGTAAATTAGTTAATATTATGCGTTTTATCAGATTCCTAGAATCTGGTAAAACATCAAACCTCTGACAGCAGTGCGGCCGGAAAAAGACCTTGAAAGAACAGGACCTTCGACGACTGACGAGAATCGTTAAACGAGATAGACGTGCAACACTTCCTCAAATTGCCGCGGATTTTAATGCTAGGGCATCAACAAGTGTCAGCGTGCAAACTGCTCAACGAACCATCATTGATATGGGCTTTCGGAGCCGAATGCCCACTTGTGTAGCATTGTTGACTGCACGGCACAAAGTTTTATGCCTTGTCTGGGCCAGCCAACACCGCCATTGGACTGTTGATGACTGGAAATACATTGCCTGGTCTCAGGAGTCTCGTTTCCAATTGCATCAGGCGGATGGACGTGTACGGATATGAAGACAACCTCATGAATCCGTGGACCCTACATGTCAACAGGGGACTGTTCAAGCTGGTGGAGCTTCTGCGATGATATGGGGTGTGTGCAGTTGGCGTAATATGGGATCCCTGGTATGTCTAGAGACAACTCTGACAGGTATGTAAGCATCCTGTCCGATCACCTACGCCCATTCATGTCCATTGTGCATTCCGACGGACTTGGACAATTTCGGTATGATTATGCGACACCCCGCACATCGAGAGTTGCTACCGAGTGGCTCCAGGAACATTCTTCTGACTTTAGACACTTCCATTGGCCACCTATATCGCCAAACATGAACATTATCGAGCATATCTGGGATGCCTTGCTACGTGCTGTTCAGAAGAGATCTTCACCACCTCACAATCCTATGGATTCGTATATTACCCTACAGGATTCCTAATGTGAATTGTCTCCAGGATACATTCAGACATTAAACGAGTCCATGCCACGTTGTGTTGCAGCACTTCTGCTTACACGGAGGTGGGCGCGGATACAAGATATTAGGCAGGTGTACCAGTTTTTCTGGCACTTCAGTGTAAATGATTGAAGGAACATCAATTTGATTTAATAAACAGTTATTTTGACACTGGCGTAAAGTTTAAAAACACGACATTTTGGGAGCCAACTGCTCCCTTTGTCAAGTGAAGGCAGAATGAAGAGTTCGTGAAAGTCCTAAGCTTATATACCGCATGTTGGGAATCCCCATCTGACGCCATTTGGTGCGGAGCAGTTCCAGCTGGGGAAACCCTCGTTGGGAAAGCCCCCGCACCCGACGACGTTAGATGAACATCCCCAATTCAAGGTTTGGAAGAAATCCTGTAAGGTTCTGGTAGAGGTTTTGTGATGTTTATTGCACGACTCCTCAAACCGTAGGTTTCCCATGATTCCAGAAGAAGTCTACTACCCAGATTTGTCATATTCTGATGTAATACTTTCATCGAATGGCAATCTGGTTCGTGGCCCTCCCTGAAGACATGTTCAGCCAACTGGCTTGAATTGTCTCCCCTAGCTACCGCACGCATATGCTCCTTTCCTCGTAGACGTATCGATCTTCCTGTCTGTCCAATATACACCTTGTCACAGTTTCCACATGGTATTTGGTAAATAGCACCAGATTTTTCCTCCTCAGGGACACGATTCTTAACTTTAAGTAATAGATCACTCAGGGTGTAGACAGGTTTGTAGTAGGTCTTAACATTCACACCATACATACATAAAGTTCCAAACTGTCTGGCAGTGGTACCAAAATTGTCTGATGAGTTTTATGTCACAATAATAGCAACGCTGTCCTAACACGTTTGTAGTCCTTGGGCCTAATCACTTTTGGGGGCCCTTTTTTCCAGGCCTGTAGGAAGAGGGGATAGGATGGGTCTAGCCTCCCTCCCTAAATATTTTGTAGCCCCAAAAAATGTTAATAAAATGGCAACTTTCCTTAATTCTGGCTCCCCCTAAGGTTCGGATGTCTCCCCTAAACTTTTGCGTTTGCGGTCAATCTGAAAAGAATTTTTCTTTTGTCTTCTTTTTTTTTAATTTTCTTCTTCTTTTTCTCCCAGACTGGGAAATTGTCTGCTGGTGGCCAATTTCGTCTGGTAGTCAGAATGCCAGAATACGGCACATTCTGCATCCATAATTCACACAACCGAGAATTCGAGACAGCTTTTCTGAGACACCCACCACATATGGCAAAACCACCGATGTCTTCCTAGTCTCACCCTCTACATTCCTGTTTCCACCACTAACACCACATTGGTTACGAGCGATAAATTTAGTCGGGTAACCGTTCTTTTTCAACACGCTTTTGTTGCGTCATAATTCAACATTGCGAAGGTCATCATTACAACAATGTGTAAAGGCTCGTCAGTGCAAGGCTCTAATGACAGATGCTTTGTGTGATGAGAACGAAAGTCAAGATACCTAAGAGTATGCGTTGATTTCCTAAACACCGTAGTCAACAGTCGCCCATCCCCATCTCTATTTATCCGAACATCTAAGACGGGTAATGAACCGCTATCTTCTTCCTCTAACGTAAATTGAATATGAGAGTTCAAGCTGTTCAAATAGAGATGAAAATCAGCAACTAAAGACCTTGGTAGGATAACAAACGTATCATCGACGTATCGCTTCCACACCTTGACACAGTAAATACATTCATCTAAAGCATTGTTTTCAAACGCCTCCATGCACAAATTTGCCACCACACTCGAAACAGGTGACCCCATCGCCGTACCCCTCTTCTGTCGGTAAAATCTACCTTTGAAGCCGAAAACCGTGGAATTCAAGCAGAACTCTAACAGGCCACATATCTCTTCCGGACTAAGGCTAGTTCTTTCTTCCAGGCTTCCATCATACCTCAGCCGCTCGAATGCTGTTGTTACCGCCAAATTCGTTGGAATACAGGTGAAAAGTGAAACTACATCAAAAGACACCATAGCATCATCGGGAGCAATTTCCACATTTCTGATAGAGCAAATAAACTCCTCAGAGGTAGACACCGACCGTTCAGAGCACCAAACAAGAGGAGATAGTATACCTGCAAGATATTTAGAAAGTGCATATGTTGGCGAACTACAAAAACTCACAATAGGTCTAAGAGGAATATTGTGTTTATGGACTTTTGGGAGTCCATAGAACAATGGTATTCTTCAAGATGACAACGGAGTCGCGAGTAAAGTTTCTCATCCAGTTTCGACTCTTTGTGAAGTTTTAGCAGGCAACCATTCATCTGCCTCTCAATGCAATCAGTAGGATCTTTATCTACAACGGAATAGGCATCGTCATCATTTAAAACTGACATCACTTCATCATCGTAAACCGACCTATCCATCACAACAGTAGTACGACCCTTATCTGCCGACTCCTCACTTTACTTGCGACTCCGTTTAATTCAATTTATGTTTCAATTTACGTTAGAGGAAGAAGATTGCGGTTCATTACCCTTCTTAGACGTTCGGATAAATAGAGATGGGCATGGGCGACGATTGACTACGGTGTTTAGGAAACCAACGCATACTGATAGGTATCTTGACTTTCGTTCTCATCACCCGGCATCACACAAAGCATCTGTCATTAGAGCCTTGCACCGACAAGCCTTTACATACTGTTGTAATGATGACCTTCGCAATGTTGAACTACGATGCAACAAAAGCGTGTTGAAAAAGAATGGTTACCTGTGTAAATTTATGGCTCGTAACCAATGTGGTGTTAGTGATGGAAACAGGAATGTAGAGGATGAGACTAGGAAGACATCAGTGCTTTTGCCATATGTGGTGTGTGTCTCAGAAAAGCTGTCTCGAATTCTCGGTCGTGTGAATGTTAAGACCTACTACAAACCTGTCTACACCCTGCGTTATCAATTACTTAAAGTTAAGGATGGTGTCCCTGAGGAGGAAAAATCTGGTGCTATGCACCAAATACCGTGTGGAGACTGTGATACGGTGTATGTTGGACAGACGGGAAGATCAATACGTCTACGAGGGAAGGAGCATGTGCGTGCGGTAGCTCGGGGAGACGATTCAAGCCAGTTGGCTGAACATGTCTTCAGAGAGGGTCACGAACCAGATTGGCATTCGATGAAAGTATTACATCAAAATGTGACGAATCTGGGGAGTAGACTTTTTCTGGAATCATGGGAAACCTACTGTTTGAGGAGTCGTGCAATAAACACCGCAAAACCTCTACCAGAACCTTACAGGATTTTTGCAAAACCTCGAGTTGGGGGTGTTCATCTGACGTCGTCGGGTGCGGGGGCTTTCCCGGCGAGGGTTTCCCCGATTGGGGTTTCCCCAGCTGGAACTGCTCCGCACCAGATGACTTCAGATGGGGATTCCCAACATGCGGGTATATAAGCTTAGGACTTTCACGAACTCTTCATTCTGCCTTCACTTGACAAAGGGAGCAGTTGGCTCCCGAAACGTCGTGTTTTTAAACCTTACGCCAGTGTCAAAATAACTGTCTGTTATGGAATCTCCTGGTGAAACTCTGTATTGTTTCGTTCAAAATTCCTTTACAATTTTCTGCCGTTTTCGTTTCTCTCACTTCTTCCCCCGGTCCTGATTACAAGAACAATCTCGCACCGCAGCTCACAAAGACTCCATCTTTGGGCCACTCTTCAGCCTTCACCTGTAACGTTTTCGAGTCAAGACTCTCCTCATAAACTCTGTTAATGTGATATTCCAGCAAATGCGAATCTCTTAATAACATAACAGTGGGATATTTACGCGTGAATCAATATCATTTTGTTCTTGCAGACTGCGAGAAATCCTTTACTTTTCTACCGGGAAGTGAGCCCCGTTACTAGCATCGCTACTGCTCTCTTTCCATTTCCTAACCAAATCGCTTTTATAGTATCCTGATGTATAAAATAATAAGGAATAAAAAGGTATTATTATTATTACTGATTTAAAATTGTACTTGATCATTTTATCCTCAAGGACTATTTTAATAAGTGAAGATATTGATATTTTTAGATATAGGTCTAACTTATAATTCGTGTGCAATAATATCTATTAAATTTGAGTACGTAATTGAATGAATATTTAATTAATTCAATAGTTTTATTGTGTTTTTGAGTAACTTTACTGAAGTTCTTAAATTTGCTCTTGGTTTATCTCACATAGATTTAATTGAAAGTATTGTAAAAATGGAAATCGACCGGGAAAACAACAATTTGATGCTCCAAATATATCAAGAAATAAGAGAAACAAAATCACAAATTGAAATAAACAAAAAAGATACAGATAGTACACTTGAAACATTGATTACAAAGATAGAATTATCAAACACGGTTTTAAATACAATCAAAGAGAATCATGGGACACTAAAATTAATAATTGAGAACGTTATTTCTACAAACAATCAACTTGAAAAAAAAAACCTAATCGAACTATCCATAGAAGTTAAAGATCATATAAATGGAAGTAACGTTGATTATAATAATATGGATAAAAAAATTCATCATCTGTATGAAAATCAAAACAATAAAGAGTCAACAAATTAGAAACATACGGAATGAGAAAGGATTTAATAACAGAAGGATTGCCACTGAAACGGAACGAAAACTGTATAAATTAAATTATAAACATAGGTAAAGAACGTGAAATAAATTTATCTGAAAACAATATAGACACAGCACACAGATTACAAAGTAACACACAAGGAAATAGTAAAATGTTAATTTGTTTTACGAAATTAGAAAAAAGGAATAAACTTTGAAACCAAGGGAAGAACATCAAGCTAAGAACAGGTATGAGACTGATGCAACTAAGGGATAATATTTACATTAATGAACACTTGACAGAGAAAATGCTAATATCTTTAGGGAAGCTAGAATATTCCAAAAAAAAAAATAACTGGAAATTCGTCTAGACATCCAAAGGTAAAACAAAATTGAGGAAAAATGAAAACTCTGAAATATATTAAATAAATAATATCAATGACTTAAATGACTTATAATCTGACATAAATAATATTAACAAGGTAAGCGGAAAAAAATACTAAAGAATAGAAATCAAACAAGCTATTCAACTTCAAAAAGAAAAACAATAAAAAGAATCAAAACAAGAAATAGATTAGGTCACAGAAAATACAGAACATTATTAAACCATAATAAAACTAGTCCTATATCTATATCATGCATGAACGCTAAGAGTATGAATAATAAAATTTACCAAATAGAAGAAATAATTCAAAGTCACAATGAACCTGAACTGATCACAATTGTTGAAACATGGAAATCAAGTGAAACATCGGTAAACTTAATCAACTATAAGGAATTTTCAATTTACAGAGATAACAAAAAAAGGACGCGGAATTTCAGTATGCGTAAAACAGGGATTTAATAAACAGGGATTTAATAAACAGTGGATTTAATAAAAGAAGAAACTGAAATAACTGAGGACATTGAAATATGAACAATTAACATAGGCAAAATAAAAATATTAATTAATATTATATAGACCACCGAACACCAATATAAAAAAATTCTTTGATAAAATAGAAAAACTAATTGAAAAAAATAACCAAGAAAAACAAATTTTCATAATTGACGACTTTAACATAGATATTAAAAGTAAAAGTAATGATTCATCCAAATTATTAAACATAATGCAATCAAATGGATTAATAAACAAAATTAACGAACCTACTAGAATAACACTGACAAGTATTAATACAATTGACCTGGTTTTTACAAATGTGAAAAATATTTACGATTCAATATTGGAAGATATAGTGAGTGACCATCGAATATTACTAATAAATTTGAAGACTATTGCTCAATGTACAAAACAGGTAATAAAGTTTAGAAATTTTAATGAAAAAAAATATACATAAATTTCATGAGTCTCTAAAAGATATAAATTGACAAAATTTTCTTGAAACTGCTAATATTATCCACCTTTCCAAATACGAAAAATTCGCAATGAATTTAAAAGAATTTTATAGTGATTGTTTTCCTGAAAAAACTAACTTACTAAATATTAAAAATAACTCTGAATGATTTAATGATAATCTAAAAAAGATAAAAAGTAAAAATAACCTATACAAA
>QLNU02001778.1:10069-22157 GCA_006491805.2 Dysdera silvatica | reverse complement strand
AAACCATGGCCCCTAGTCTCCAGGTGCTGGAGTGCTCCTGATCAAGGCAGCGGTCAGTGTGGCATGAAAGCAGGGGGTGCTAAGAATCACTGGAATGGCCCAGGCTGCCGTTTGTTATTGACCTTGGCAACGTATAATGGACGATCCCTTGCTTCTGAAGCAAAACTTCAGGAATTGGAAGAGGAACTAGACAAGATCAAATGGGACATTGTAGGACTCAGTGAAGTTAGAAGAAAAGGTGAAGAGTTGGTGGAACTTAAAAGTGGACATTTGTTTTATTATAGAGGAACGGAAACTGGAAGAACAAGTGGTGTTGGCTTCTTAATCAACAAAAGAATTAAAGACTGTCTTCTGGAAGTTGAAAGTACATCAGATCGAGCAGCGAGGCTCGTTGTTCAACTAACCCAGCGATACCAACTTCAGATAGTACAGGTATATGCACCAACATCAAGCCATACCGACGAAGAGGTTGAAGAATTTTATGAAGAAATCAAAGAGTTACACACCAAAGGGAAACAACATATCAAGCTCATCATGGGGGATTTCAATGCAAGAATTGGACAACAGGAACAAGGAGAGACATCGGTTGGTAAATACGGATATGGGGAAAGGAATGAACGTGGCGATCAACTCATCGAATTTGCAGAAGCTGAAAATCTTAGCATCATGAATTCATTTTTTAAGAAGAAACCGCAAAGAAAATGGACATGGAAACACCCCAATGGAGGAACCAGCGAAATTGACTATATCCTGGCAAACAAGAAATCAATTATTGAAGATTGCAGCGTACTGAACAGATTTAATACTGGAAGTGATCATCGAATGGTGAGATGTAAAGTGCACTTAAATACTAAATTAGAACGACAGAAGCTCATTAGGAAACAAGTAAGTAAGAGGGTGGATCTAATGAAACTGAAAGTAAATACCGAGGCATTCAAGTTGGAATTAAAAAATCGCTTTTCTGCACTGGAAGGACTTATTGAAGAAATTGATATCTCAGAAGCAAATGAAAACATTGTTAAGACAATAGTTGAAACTGCTGGGGAAATTGGTGGTGTAACCTGTAAAAAGCACAATAGCAAATTATCTGAGAAGACGAAATTATTTTATTATTATTTTATATATAATAACTAGGAGAGATCGAAAAAGAAACACTTGGGTGAGAGGGCAAACTGGAGTAGAGGACCTCATTGTTAAAGTAAAAGGGGCTGAAATGGCGATGGGCTGGGCATATTGCAAGAAGAACTGATCAACGTTGGACAACAGAAGTTCTGAACTGGATTCCAAGAGATCACCGAAGATCTAGAAAACGTCCTCAAACTAGATGGGTGGATAAAATAAGAAAACAGGTTGGGGTGACGTGGAAGTGAATTGCTCAGGATAGACTTGTGTGGAAAGCATTCGAAGAGACCTTCATCCAGCAGTGTATAGATAATGGTTGAATATGATGAGTGACACCATATATATATTCATATTTAATATTGGAAATTACGGCACTAGAAAGGAATTATCCAATTAAGACTGATATTTGTAAGAATGCAAAGCAAGGTTTGTTTGACATGCAAATAAGAAATTCAGCATGTTATACCGGCCCAATATTTTTGCCATCCGTTTATGTAGCTTATATTAGAGTTTTTTATATATTTGGAGAAAAGTACCTTCCTCATCCTGGATTCAAACTAGGGTGCCTGCATTTAGCCTGTGGTATCTTAACCAACAAGAACAAACCCATTTTTCTCCGTATATTAGGATGTATGATATTATTACCCTTCACAAGGATAATACAATTGCCAAATATGGTCAACACAGAAAAGCCCCATGGGCAAGATTTTTGTGAGTTTTCGTGGGGGAATTTATTATACAATAATTTTTGCCACCCACGTTCATATAGCTCAAACTAGAGCTTTTTCATATTAGGAGAAAAAGAGGTGCCGTCCTCATCCTGGACTCGAACCAGGGTCAACGCATTGAGCCCTTGGTGTCTTGACCTACTGGACGAATGAGGACAAGAACAAACGCAGTTTTCTTCGTATATGAGGATGTAAGATATTATTACCCTTCACAGGGATAACACAATTGCCAAATATGGTCAACACAGAAAAGCCTCCGGGGCGAGATTTTTGTGAGTTTTTCGTGGGGGAATTTATTATACAATAATTTTTGCCACCCACGTACATATAGCTCAAACTAGAGCTTTTTTTTATATTTGGAGGAAAAAAAATCCTAACATAAGGAGAAAAATGCATTTGTTCTTGTTCTCGTTCATCTGGTTGGTCAAGATACCGCAGGTTAAATATGGGGACCCTGGTTCGAATCCAGGATGAGGACGGTGCCATTTTCTCCAAATATATATATAAAAAAAAGCTTTAGTTTGAGCTACATAAGCATGGGTGGCAAAAAAAAAAAAAATATTGTATAATAAATTTACCCACGAAAAAGCTCACAAAAATCTCGCCCCGGAGGCTTTTCTGTGTTGACCATTATTTGGCAATTGTGTTATCCCTGTGAAGGGTAATATCTTACATCCCAAGATACAGAGAAAAACGCGTTTGTCCTTGTCCTCGTTCATCTAGTTGGTCAAGATGCTGCAGGCTAAATGCGGGGACCCTGGTTCAAATCCAGGATGAGTACGGCACCTCTTTTTCTCCAAATATATATATATAAAAAGCCCCAGTTTGAGCTACATAAACGTGGGTGGCAAAAATTATTGTAAAATAAATTCCCCCACGAAAACTTACAAAAATCTCGCCCCGGAGGCTTTCTTGTGTTGACTATTATTTGGCAATTGTGTTATCCCTGTGAAGGGCAATAATATCTTACAAATTCAGCATGAATGCGCATGCCTGGACTCAGCAGTACCTTCTGAACAGTTGCATGAGGAGTATAAACAGAGTACTGAGGAAGAGCCAGATAAGTATTTAATTGTTGTCTAAGAGCTGGAAACTTTTCTATTAGAGTCATTATACATCATCAGTGTCATAGCGTGCCATGTGAGCAAACAAAAGAGTTCTAATGGGGACTCGTCATTGGCCTGCGGGAAGGAGGATTTTCAAACTAGGATATTGCGACTTGTATGGAACTTAATGCCACGACATCAATATGAGTGCGGAAATAGCGAATCAAAGAATACTGAATAAGCTGAAAATCTGGCAATGGACCACAAAATGTGACGAAAACATGGGATGATTGACATCTCATCTCCATAGTAGTAACGAACAGTACGGCTTGATTTTGAGTGTTAGCACAGCACTGGAACACTGCTACAGCTGCACCATTGCCTTCTCCTACAGTTCCAAGCATCTGCTGTGCAAAGGACTACTAGCATGCATTCTTTTGCCAAGGATACTTTTGACTCTGAACCATCGATACTTCCAGTTGCCGTAGGCAGATGAGAATAGACATAAGTATGCAAATAGGCACCAGATCGTGTTTTCGGACGAGTCCTGCTACAACCTGGACAAAAATAGTCATTTAATGTGTTAGGTGGTATTGTGGTATGTCATCTTCTCGCATGCATTTTAGAGTGCCATACTGAACAAACGGTCAGTGTAATGGTGTGAGGTACTATTGACTATTGTAGGTGATCCTGACTGCTATGAAATAAAGGTACTCTCAATAGCAATCGCTACATCACAGAAGTTTTAGAAGCCCAAGTTGTACCTTTCCTTCAACATACTCCTGGCGCTATATTACAATATGAACATGACAATGCTCGACCAAATATTGCCTAGAAAGTCCAAGCCTTCTTCACAGCAGAGGAGATATCGCTTCTTCCTTAGCCCACCTGTTTGCCAGATATATAATCGATTGAACATGTGTAGAACATGGTCACTTATCAACTGGGCCATTACTGTTCTCCTGAAGCCTCTACCAATGAACTATGGACTCAGATCGGAAAAGCCTAGCATGCAAATCCCATAGACGTATGCAGAAAGTTTGTAAGGGGTAGTTATAGGCTCAATGTGGGGAGGGGGTTACACAGTTACAACTCACATATTCCTATGTTAATATACAAAATTTCATTGCAAAAAGGGGGGGTTACAACCCCATCAACACCCCCCCCTGCATACGTCAATGGAAATACCCCAAAAACACATCCCAACTCTGATTCAATGCCCAGATTTTTAGAGGCTCTTGTTGCCAGCTTTGGGCAGCTTCACTATATACTGATTTTCTGCCCTTGATGTACCTACATTTATCTGTAAAGTTCATATCTTTATAACACCTTTCCTCACATGTGGTATAAATTTCATTCTGATCTGACCATTTTACCTGGGTGTTGCAATTTTTACAACCATGAGTGTATGCACACACACACACATATATATATGTGTGTGTGTGTGAAGATTCTAACCAACATCGTAAAAGCATTGAAAAGGAGTTTGTAGAAAAACCTTGTGTAATTAATAGGAAAGTTTTAACATCAATTCTATAAGTAATAATGCGCTTACAGCTGCAAATAATCAACATTAGAAAATATATGAGTAAAATAAGTATATGAAAATTATACATGAAGAGAATTTTCAAAGCAAGTAACATATTATGAACTATTGTAAATAAGAAAATATAACTATATTGCTGAAAAAATTGGTGATATTAATAAAAAGCCGTGTATATAGGCATTATTTACCGATATACCAATAGATGAAGATAAAACTGAGTAGAATCATATGCAGGGTATAAAGCCCACTCTCCATCTAAACAAATCTTGGTGCTTTCCCATGTAACACATGTGTGGAGAAAGAAGTCAAGAGCATTAAGGGGAATTATAATATAAGAAGTGGACAGTTCTAAACAAAGTGCGGACAAGGAAGTTTTGTTTTCTTAAAAAATGGATGCTTGCATTAACTTTTTTTCACCTTGTTGTTCATCACTGGTATAACAGGTATTTATTTGCCCATTTGGAAATCTAAATGTATAAATATATGGGTGATGTATATAAACTATTAATGGGTTGTTGGGAGACTGGGTAGTCACATTGGTAGATGCCGACTATCAGAAACAACCCACTATTCAGACCTTTAGTAAACGTTTCCCCTGATGAAGAGTTTGCTAGGGTCATTATATATTTTATTATATTTTGTAAAAATGTTATCTTTTATATATAATATACGTTGTATTTATATGGAGTTATGTATTTCATGAAAATATTATATGTCATTATGATATGTCAATATGTCATAAATTGTCATTTTGAGTTACTTTAAGGTATTTATGTGTGGGATTTGTTTATTTGATGCTACTCAGTTTTATCTTCATCTATTGGTATATCGGTAAATAATACCCTTATACAGTGCTTTTTAATAATATCACTAATTTTTTCAACAATACAATTATGCTTTCTTACTTACAATAGTTCATAATATGTCACTTGCTTTGAAAACTCAATGTTCAATTTTCATATACTTCCTTATTTTACTCATATATATATATATATATCATCATCATCATCATATTCAACCATTATCTATCCACTGCTGGATGAAGGTCTCTCCAAATGCTTTCCACACAAGTCTATCCTGAGCAATTCGCTTCCAAGTCACCCCAACCTCTTTTATTATTTCATCCACCCATCTAGTTTGAGGACGTTTTCTATATATATACACACACACACACCAAAGGTCAATTGAATTAAAGACAGCTGGTGTTACGAAAATTTGGCACTGTGGGTGGATTTGTAAACGGAAAGGAAATGACGTAAGCAGAGATCTAACAATATAAGGAGTGAGATTCACAGTGTCAGTAATAGTCAAATTCAGTATGGATAAGATCAATGATCTAAGTGCATTTAATCGTGGGTAAATTGGTGGGACCCAACGGATGGATCACTCCATCTTGAAAGTCATACAAGTACTATGATTTTCATGAGCCACTGTGTTCAGGGTGTAACACCATGAGTACATTGATTCCGGTAAAACCATTCCTGCCAGGACTAACTCCGTGGATAACTGAATGTAGATCAGTGAGGTCATCATCAGCTAGTTCCCATTGTAACAGTGGATAGACAGGCCACACTGCAACAGATCACTTGGCAATTTAACACTGGTGCACAACAACATGAAAGCAGCCAAACAATCCAGAACCATCTCCTCACTATGGGGTACAAAAGCCATCCTCCCACAAAGGTCTACTGACTGCACATCACTGGGTGCAAAGTTTAGAAGATCACCAATAGACCTTAGCCATGTGAAAGAATGTTGCCTGGACTGATGAGTTAAGATTCACATTGGTACATGACAATGGAAGGGCATGAGTATAGAGCAAACAATATTCATACCCTTACTCATGATCTGTACTTGTAAAATATAGTCTCAAACTTGGACATGCATTCAACTTACTATGATATATACGGAGGGTTGCTTTTTCAGTAGTGGCAACGACGCTGTAGCGATGCTGTAAAACGGAGTCAGGTGATGCCATTTATACCGCAGGTAAGTTAAATGCCTACCCTCCTTCAGAGCAAATAAATTCGCCGTTTCTACTCCATGAGCATGCACAATGATAACAGGAACATAGCATTTGTGAACAAGCGGTCGCGGCATACAATCGCAACGTTTTCGAAGAAAGAGCAGAGGAGCTGGTTAAAAATTCTTGCCTACGATTGTGATGGTGTTATTGTAAAGTATACCATTCTCCCAATGCAGACTGTTAATTCGGTGTACTACTGTTCGTTTTTGTAAAACAATCTGCGAGCAGCTCTGAGAAGAAAATGACGACACTTTATGCATAACCCACCCATCATTCTGCATGACAATGCAAGGAAGCATGCAGCAGAAGCTGTGTCTGATTTGTTCAATTGCTGAAACTGGGAAGTGCTCAACCACCCTCCATACTCTCCAAATTTAAGCCCCTGCAACTTCGATGTAATACCTAAGATGAAGAAACAACTGCGTGGGATTAATTTTCGAATAGTTGAATATCTTCTTCAGGCAATGGATTGCTCCCTTCACACCATGTAGAGATTTGGTAGTGCCAATGGTATCCAAAAGCTTCTGCATGGCTGGGAACACTTATGTAACGCTGGTAGATACATCGAAGGCCTGCAAAACTTAGAACCTTGTATGCTATGTATCTAAAAAATAAATTGTTTCCACTACTAAAAAAAACGACCTCTGTATATATATTTTTTTATAAATGCTGGCATAACTAAATTTTCGCGCATTGCTGAATGTCCTAATGCATGATCCAGGTCAGGAACTAGTAGCCTAAGGAATCAAGCCCTGTAGTGCAAACCAGTAAAAGAACCTATATGGCCACTAAAAGGGTACCAATGCTAAGGTTCCGCAGTCCCCAAAAAACCCTTGTGGGAGAAGGGACATCCTAAACTGATGGACAATAAATAAATGAACATCCTGGGTGCTGATGGCATAAAAATATTGGGGTGCGCAGTATACCAGTAGAAGGCAGCTTGTTATTAAACAGGGCCAGAGCCAGCAGGTAGTCCCAAGGGAGCATCCCCCCTTCCAAAATGTTTTTGCTACCAATACTTATTCATTAGCAATGTTGTAAAAATTTTTTGGTTAAGACCGTGTTGTTAACAACTCTTTATAGGTATAAGAGACACCAATAAAGCAGCATTTAATTTAAATATGCTTAACAAAACAATACAGGGTTTCAGCAGGAGATTCCATAACAGACAGTTATTTTGACACTAGCGTAAGGTTTAAAAACACGACGTTTCGGGAGTCAACTGCTGCCTTTGTCAAGTGAAGGCAGAATGAAGAGATCGTGAAAGTCCTAAGCTTATATACCCGCATGTTGCAAATCACCATCTGAGTTGGTGAGGGACAGTTCCGGCTCAGGGAAACCCTCGCTGAGAAAACCCTGTGCCTGACATCAGATGAACACCCCCAACTCAAGGTTTGGCAAAAATCCTGTAAGGTTCTGGTAGAGGTTTTGCAGTGTTTATTGCACAACTTTTCAAACCATAGGTTTCCCATGATTCCAAAAACAGTCTACTACCCAGATTCATCACATTCTGATGTGATACTTTCATCGAATGCCAATCTGGTTCGTGACCCTCTCTGAAGACATGTTCAGCCAACTGGCTTGAATTATCTCTCCGAGCTACCGCACGCATATGCTACTTCCCTCATAGATGTATCAATCTTCCCGTCTGTCCAACATACATCTTATTAGTCTGTTAGTCTCCACACGGTATTTGATAAATAGCACCAGATTTTTCCTCCTCAGGGACGTGATCCTTAATTTTAGGTAATAGATCACATAAGGTGTAGACAGGTTTGTAGTAGGTCTTAACATTCATATGGCAAAGAATTTGAGACAGCTTTTCTGAGACCCCCGCCACATAAAGCAAACACATGGCTTGTAAGCAATATGGCGTTAGTGGTTAAAACAAGAATGTAGAGGATACATCTAGGAAGATATTGGTGGTTCTGCCTTATGTGGCGGGTGTCTCAGAAAAGCTGTCTCGAATTCTCGGTCGTGTGAATGTTAAGACCTACTACAAACCTGTCTATATCATATGTGATCTATTACTTAAAGTTGAGGATCACGTCCCTGAGGAGGAAAAATCTGGTGCTATGCACCAAATACCGTGTGGAGACTGTGATACGGTGTATGTTGGACAGACGGGAAGATCAATACGTCTACGAGGGAAGGAGCATGTGCGTGCGGTAGCTAGGGGAGACGATTCAAGCCAGTTGGCTGAACATGTCTTCAGGGAAGGTCACGAACCAGATTGGCATTCGATGAAAGTATTATATCAGAATGTGATGAATCCGGGGAGTAGACTTTTTCTGGAATCATGGAAAGCCTACGGTTTGAGGAGTCGTGCAATAAACATCATAAAACCTCTACCAGAACCTTACAGGATTTTTGCCAAACCTCAAATCAGGAGTTGATCATCTGACATTGTCGGGTGCAGGGGTTTTCCCTGTGAGGGTTTCCCCAGGCAGAACTGTCCTACACCAAATGGCGTCAGATGGGGATTCCCAACACACGGGTATATAAGCTTAGAACTTTCACGAACTCTTCATTCTGCCTTCATTTGACAAAGGGAGCAGTTGGCTCCCGAAACGTCGTGTTTTTAAACCTTACGCCAGTGTCAAAATAACTGTTTGTTAAATGTGCTTCTGCTTGATGACGTTCACTTTACCATAAAATTAATATTGTAGTTGCATTACTAGTTTCATTTTCACATGCAATGCTCCTTAATAAATTGCGTATTTATTATGCTAATAGTGATGGTGTAGACAGTCCCTTTAATTTATGTCGTTGATAATGAGCTTAATGGGCCAAAAAGTTCCTTCAGCTTGCGAAATTAAAATAGGGAAACTATAGTTGTAACGTTATTAAAAACATTCCGTTTGAAAGTTTAAATAACACGTCAATGAAAACTCTGATATGCGGAAAAGAGAGCTATATAGTACAATAAACAAAAGCTATAATTACATCAAATAAATGACAAAGTGCATTTTTTTTATTTCGCACTAAATTCACAAAGCCAAAAAATATAACCGCATTCCTGAGATTAAAAAAAAAAGAAAATTTTAAACTTTGAATGATGTTACCTATCATAAAATTTTCCTTTGAAATTGGGAGGAGCTCATGGAACCCTAATACCAACATTGACGGGGATGGGTCTCCCTGCGATCCAGTAATGGCACCTGTGCAGAAAATAATTGAGGATGGTTTATGGTTTTACTGCTGAAAGATTGCAATGGTCATGCTGTGCCAGGACCTACTGTTTTCCGAGGAATCCGAACCTCTTAATGCCTAGGGAACCAAACCCCAGACTACAGTGAGCAGTGCAATTTTTGCACCGTTGGGAGTCGAACGTGGGTTAACAGCACACTAGGTGAACACGTTACCACACTGTGCCACCACAGGGTCAACCGAGGATGGAAAACATAACATATATTATTGTTCATGTTTTTTCTATGGCCATAAAGATGTAACTGGATTTTATTAGGAGAAAAGAAGTCTATACTTTATTACACCTGCATTGGCCTGCAGTTTTGAAATAAGCGATTTTAGAATAGAATTTTTTTTTATTGTTTCTCTATTTAAATCACTGGGCCTTTCCTTTTGAATAAAATTATGGGCATGAAGGCAAAGACTCCCCTCCTACTAATTGAGAATGAAAATCACGCCCGAGAAATTGAGTGGAATTGGGGCTTACCTGCCCCCCTAATGTTTTCTTCAACTTGGTACTCCTATCTGTTGGAATCAAATTCAAATTATATACATGATCACCAAACATATTACCAGTCAGTAGGGATAGACTTATAAGTAAAAAGAAAATGACTCTAGCATGAAGTAAAAATCGTAGAGTCAGATAATAATGTCCATGATCAATTTCTCAACGATCTCCCTTCTGTAATTACAGAGATCCCCCTTTGACAAACGTAAGTATTATACTCTTGTGTTTTTATGATGCAAGTACATCAACTGACTTGGCTGGTTCACCCTCATGGGCAATAGGACTTGCACCCTCCGAAATTTCAAAGTATGCGTCCTTTGAGAGGACATAGTGTGCCCCTAAGTAACATTATGTATAAGAAAAGTTAGAGGGAAAAGATTGCTTAAAAATACAATTTTGTGTGATTTTTAAAAGTAGATTTAAAAATTATATATATCTGTTTTAAAATGTGCAAAAATACACACGCATCACAGGAAAATATTTTCTATTTTATGCAATTTACATTTTGTCAAACTGATGATATTTGAAAATTGGTGTCAATGGCTACTGAATGTAGGGGACTCGAACCCGAGACCTCTTTGCTAAGGGGCAAGTGAAGTCACTACATCACTACATAGGGTCGCAATTATTATCCCCGGTATGGGAATGCCTTTTTTTTAAAGTTTGCACCTAAAGAAAAGGAAGCTTGGTCCTATGAAATGAAATGATATGCCGAATGAAAAAGAAAAACATTTAAGAACAAGCCTAAGGGAAAAAACCCATTTACATTAACGTAGGATAAAAAAGACACAAGGGAGAAAAACTGTTTAAAAATGAAATTTTGCATGATTCTTAAAATTGGTTCAAGAATGACATATTTGTCTAAAAATATGCACTAATCCTGAGGTGTGTTCTATTTTATGCAATTTATGGCTGTTAAAAGGGATGAAATTTGAAAAAAATGGCAATGACTTCTGCATGTAAGGGACTCAAACTTGCGTTCTTTTGGCTGAGAAGCGAATTAAGTCACCAGTTCCCTTTACAGGATTGAAAGTATGATTCCTGACATGGGAATCCTTTTTTTTCCAGTTTTGAGCCTAAAAAAGGAAAATATGTTATATACATCAAAGCGACCCACAGATGGAAAGGGAGACAATATTTAGGAGCAGGCGTAGAAAAAAAAACCCTTATTTGCATTAATATTGCAGGGGTGACTGGGAAGTCAGCCCCTGGGATGGTGCACTCTCATGAGCAATGGGACTCACGTATCTGAAAATCCAAGGTATGCGCCTTTTGAGAGGACCCAGTCCACCCTTGTTCATGGACATGCTGGGCTAAGATCTATAGTTTTCCCTGGAACCCATTCTTTTGCTGCCAAAGGCACTGAATCACAGACTATGGTGGGACAAAACACATTCTATAGTACCACTAGGAGTTAAACCCAGGTTAATGGTATAATTAACAAATGCATTACTGCTGCACACTGTAGAAAAGTGGACCTACATTCGTTGGAAGAATCCAAATCTCTTAAGGCCTATGTAACCAACCGCCAGATTACAGGGAGCAATTATCCAGTATGTATTCTATTTTGAGACAGTTCGAAGTTGAACATGGATTAAAGTTATACGTTAATCCACGTTCACGTCTGAATTATCACGTATAACGTGTTAATTCTGACACCCACATTTTTTTGAACAAACGAGAGCTTTTTATTACAGGAGAAAAAGAGATGTTGTCCCCAACCTAGATTCGAACTAGGGTCTCTTCTTTGAACCCAGAGCACCTTAACTGCTAGGCCATCGAGGACAGGGAACGAAGCTCCCCTTCTCCATATAGGGGAGAGTGTTGTACCCAGGGACAAAGCTTATATTTGTGGAAAAATGAAGGAAACTGAAGAGTTTTATTATGTGGTAACACTGCCTCTTTATATGTTTTTCATGTATT
>QLNU02001777.1:18077-40830 GCA_006491805.2 Dysdera silvatica | reverse complement strand
TCTACATACGAGTGATGCGGTTGCCCCAAAAATTGGTTAAAGCTGCCCAAAACAAATAGTCCGTACTTGAATCGCAGGTAGTGGAGGGGTCATCTACAAAAGTAGTCTTTCACATTTTTGAGTCTGAGCCACTCTTGGCTTCTAAATAAATTTTGATAGTTCCTTCTATGAAATAAGGTTAAAAGTTTAATTAAATTAAAAATAACTTAGCGTTTAAAGCATTTTATTTGGCGAGACTTAGCAAGGAATTTGGTTTATTAAAATACGATGGAAAAATGTAGCAAAAAAGATTGCGAAACAAATGTGATATATTTCACAGTTTATAACTCGGTAAAAACATTTTCAATGTTAAGATTAGTATATTATTAGTCTTTATTAGAGACTCTGCAAGTTACAGGGAGGCGGGGGGTTTAGGAAGCTACAGGGTGTCCTAGAATTTCTTAATGTTCTATGTATGTGGGTGTGTGTGATATGTTTTATAAATAAAGTTAATAACACTAGATATCTAAGCAGAACAACATATTTAGCATTAATTAATAAATTTCTGAACATAAAGTTTTCATTGAAAACTTGAAGAGGTATGCTAAAATTCACAATTTCCCCTGCCCTTACTATAGAGCAAATCGGGACACAAATCTGTAAAAAAAAATCCCACAACGTATAGAAGATTTACCGTAAAAATCTATTTTGAACACATTCTTAACGTCAAAGAACAATTCCTATTATCGTGTAAATTTTAAACAAAACAAAACAAAACACGTAAAACAAAATTCTACAATAGTTCATTTTGAGGAAAAATACTTTTCGGGGTACTAACTAGGTTTCTAGTGGGGCTCAGCCTGTCTAGCCCCAGCCTGGTTGTGGGTCTGATTTCCCCTGCACGTGTTATGATATATCGGTCTTATACAGATAAATATTTGACAAAACTAGTAAAATATAGCGATCTACATAATATGTTGGTGTACATGTAGATACTTAAAGGCAAGAAAAACTGGACAAAGTAAAATAGCAATTATCGAGACAACATAAAAAAATGGGATATTTATTTCTCAGATGGGGAAAAATATCTTGCCAAAACTTCACAACGTCTAGGTTTAAAACCATGGAGTTACACAGTATGTAGCTAAACGTCTCATTCTTCCATTGTCGGAGATCCATCATCTTACACATCTATCACAAAAATCCATATTCCCATCATCGATTGTTAAAACCTTATCGATGTGTTTTCCCGCCATTACATTGATGGATCGAAGCAGTGCTTTTCCCAAATGTTTTAAGTGGTTGCTGATATCAAATGTCACTTTATCACTTAGCAGAAATGGACATTCTTTTACACATTCAACGCGCAGCAATGACATTATATCAACGTCAAGAGAGCGAGAGGATGTTGTGTGGCTGGTACTTTCATGGTGGCAACTCTAGTTACTGTAAGAGTGGCGTCATTGAAGATATTTTTGATTTGTTAATGTCAATATCTTGCGTTTTTCCCTTTCTCCTATTTTTAGAAGTTTAGTTTTGGCCATCATCATTGTCCTTTAAAGTTTAGTTAGTTACCAGAAAAACAACGATGTCAATCAATCAACGTTTGTTGGCGTAGTGATACCAACGCCTATGTTATGGCGTGATTAGATGGTGAAACGTTCAAAAGAAAACAAGTATTTCTGCGTTGGTGGGACCTGAACCCACGACCTTCCACTTGCCGGGCGGAGGCTTTACCCACTGAGCTACGAAGGACAACGTATAATTTCTTTGCGAACGTATATATATTGTTGCCAGTTATTTCGCAGAATGGTGTAGTACATGGACTACTATTTAAACCAAATTGCAAAGAGACTGGTATTACTCGAAATGCACGTTGCAGCATACAGATATGTATCTATTTTAAATAAATCGAACACTACGCAGATCAAATTAAACAACAATATAAATCAACGTTTATTGGCGTAGTGATACGTTCGTAAAGAAATTATACATTGTCCTTCGTAGCTCAGTAGGTAGAGAATCCGCCCGGCAAGTGGAAGGTCGTGGGTTCAGGTCCCACCGAAGGCAGAAATATTTATTTTCTTTCGAACGTTTCACCATCTAATCACGCCATACCATCGGCGTTGGTATCACTACGCCAATAAACGTTGATTGATTGACATTGTTGTTTGATTTAATCTGCGTAGTGTTCGATTTATATAAAATAAATACATATGCTGCAACGTGCATTTCGATCAATTTAATACCAGTCTCTTTGCAATTTGGTTTAAATAGTAGTCCATGTACTACACCATTCTGCGAAATAACTGGCAACAATATATATACGTTCGTAAAGAGATTATATATTGTCCTTCGTAGCTCAGTGGGTAGAGCCTCCGCCCGGCAAGTGGAAGGTCGTGGGTTCAGGTCCCACCGAAGGCAGAAATATTTATTTTCTTTCGAACGTTTCACCATCTAATCACGCCATAACATCGGCGCTGGTATCACTACGCCAATAAACGTTGATTAATATTATTATTTGCTTTAATCTGCGTAGTGTTCGATTTATATAAAATGGATACACCCCCATCCCTTCTTAGATTCTTGCATAGTAGTCTAACGTCCCCCTTGTATATATAAAGAATTGGTACATTTTTAGGTTTACGTATAGGGTTTGGGGCACCGTTACAGAGTTTCGGATTTAAAAGGGTTCCGCGATTAAAAAAAAATTAAGAAACGCCGGGGTAGAGAACTACTCCGCTCTCTAGTATAGTGGTTCTTAAACATTTTATCTCAAGGAATCCAACTTAACATGTGCTTGTCCCCGTAACTCCCCTGAAATTATTTAAGGAGACATTAAACAGTAATCACAATTATGTAGCAGCGAAATGCTTCAAAGTAGTTCTATGTGGAAATTAAGTGATATTTGTGCAATATTTTGAGGTATTTTTGAAACCTGAAGTTAAACGTTGCTGGTCCGAATGCTGTAACAGGCATAATTCTCTAAGGATTCATTGGAATCTCTCTACATTGGAATTGCTGGATTGAGAAATCCAGGTTAAGATTAGTTTTTAGTAGTTAATTGAATTAGAATTTTAGATTAGTTATTATGCCGAATAGTTTAGTAATGAATTGTATATGTTTCAGAAAAACTGCGAGCTGCCTCAGCGAGAACTATGGATGCGAGAAGTGTAATATCTCCAATAGTTAATCGATCCTACTTGCTTTGAATTTGAATAAACGACTCTAAATCAAATGCGCATTAAATACATGTCTTTAAAACTTTGTGTTCATTCGTAGCCAATCGCAGATCTCATTCCCACGACATTTATGAGAACTTACTTTATTTTACTGATTTAGAACGCAAAGTGAAACCTCTGCTAAGTTGCTAAAGGTATTGAGTAAGCAGAATTCGTTACAAAATGTATTAAAATAATTGAGAAGGCAACAAATTAACATGATTGAAATGGTACAGTTGAACGTTTAGAATTATTTCAATAAGCCTAGTTTAAATTAAATAGATTTAAATTAATTAATTTAAACAAATTAAATAACAAAGAACAATTATTATTACCACATACACACATCCAAACATGATATTTAAATGAAGGATAAATATATAAATCGTTTTATTTATTACCTATAACGGTACATCCGAAGACTTTCATGCAAATAGCACTTTTCTTCAGTCGTTTTATTTTATGAACATTTACATATTATATTATATGGGCATTTACACTTTATAATATATGCGCATTTTATTTGCATATTAAAATGTCATATTACATTAAATTCAAAAACAAGATCGAACGAAGCAAAACTTTACAGAAGAATGCCTAGCATTCAACATTATGAAGTGGAATCAGACTGATTAAACAACAAAGTGAAAAAGTTTATATTTTTGTATATTAGGAGCAAATTGTCAGAAAAAAAATGTGTCCTACCAGCTCCCATGACCAATAGTATAATCCTAAGTATACCTAAACGCCCTTCTATCTTTCCATCCATCAATAAGTTTTTAATCACTTATTAAAATATATTTTATATAACTTCATTGAATTTTTTTTTCAATTAGAATTATATTTTCCTACTTATTTGAAAAGCTGGTTAAGAGAAGAAAACAAGGAAGTATGTCCAGCTCGTTACCTCCAAATGTTTCCTATTTCGTTACCACTTGTGTTCCCAGTCGTAACCACCTTCATCCAGTAATTTTTCGCTTATGGTACTTTTTTAAATGATATAATATTAGTTATGTTATATATTAATGATCAAACTTTTACCTCTATTGCTGAATCTCCATTTTCTTGGCAACCTCCTTAAAACGGATGCTGTTTCTTCGAGTCTCTCTTCATATCTTACTTAATTATATTTTATTTCATCTTCTAGTTTTGTTACCTTCGTTACAGTTGTGTTCTGCTTTTATTAATTTGACACTTTCCTTAACTTTTATTCTTTCAAAAGTTTTGCTCAGGAAAGAATATTTATCCACTTCAGTTATTGGCAAATACAATTAAGGTATTTAAAAACAAAAAACAGGTTAGAAAAGCACCGCTTCTTACCGCAAAGTGCGCTTAGCCAAGCCTTATGCCATCTCTGAAACTCCTCCATAGATAATCCACAAGCCAAATCAACCCAAAGTACAGCAAAAAGGATGCAAACTGACACAGCAACCTTCATCTTGTAGAATCCAAATAAATCTCTAAAATGAAACAAAAATATTTCGCAGCATTTAATTGTAGGAACGAGCAATATTGAAAATTTAGACATGCTTGAATACTCAAAAATATGGGGAAAAATTTATTTTTCTAATATTTTCAAGAACCTCTTTTCAATGAGAAACTGGGAGGTGTCAAAAAATTAATAATATGCTTAGCATTAAAATTGGGATAGCACGAATTATTTGGAATGCACAAATTCCTTTTCTCCTTGCCATCAAACAAAATTCTGTGAATGTCGAATCAAGTTGAGACTTAACACGACGGGATAATTTGTGGGGTATTTTTCTACATTTGATCAGCCATACTTATAGAACATGAGGTCATGGTCATGTGAAAGTGCACACATTACGCTCTTTGGGAAACAACAAACAATTTATTGCATATTTGTGGGACTGAATGCCTTATTTAAATCGAAATGCACATAAAGCCAGTTTTTGTAATCTAGTATGTAGTTTTTTGTATTTTTTTCTATAGAGGTATTTTGCCTGTATATTTGAATTAGAAACATTTATAGAAGAGTACTGTTTATATTCCACTTTTATCAGGCCAGAATTATTTAAAATTTTAAAAATCACATATATCTTAACTTTGCAAGACTTTTCACATTTTCGTGAACGTTAGTGATATTGTTGACAATTCGTATAAGGATATCCACGCCCAAGAAGCTAGAAAAAGTCTTTTCCAACCTTACATAATTTCCATATGCTGCTATTTTAACGGTAGATGATTGCGAATATTTTCTGATTCGGAGACATCAAGAGAGACTCCGTGGAAACAGATCAATCTGCATTATTTAGCTGGCAAAAGCAGAACATATATCTGTCGAAACAATTGTAAAAACGATGGACCATCTATCTTGAAAGAAGATCCTTTTGTCGATTTATGTATTGTGATGCAGCGAAGTGCATTGCTAATTTATTTATTTTTAATTAATTAACTAATTCGCTTTAAGTGAAATTAAAGAAGATAATTGGTGCTAATTTTCAAAAAACGCATCGTGTCTTGGTTATTTTTATTCATATTCAAAGCAAACACAGGAAGCGAAATACTATTTTTAAATTTAAAAGGAATATGTGAAGGAAACAATGAAACGGAATTCCTGATTTCTGCATTTTTGCTCCACGCCAGCGAAATTGCATGCAATAGTAAATTGTACATCATGGTGTCAGATGGCATAAAGGGAATTTTTTAAGAAATTTTATTAAATATAATGACCGGATTTCTTTCCTTAAAATAATCCTTTGTGTTTTTTTCTAAGCAAGAGAGTTTTAAATTTAGAAAGCATTATGTATAGAAGATATACATATTGTTTCGATAATAACGGGTATAAAACAGCTTATTACTCACTATGATATCCTCTTCGGAAAATAGATAATTTCTCAGTGTCTGCTCGGATGCCTCGAACTCGATTGAACGAACGCAGCAGTGATCGAGTTTTTATACCATCGCGCATGTACCTGGTTAAAATGGTGAGTCATTCTGACAAGCATTTTAGAAAAAGCAGCTAGGTGTAATTTTAAGCAGATAGCGAATATTTATATATCCTTTACGTAACCTAAAGCAAACCTCACGCAAACTGTATAATACGAATTTGAAGAAAATGGTAAAATCCAGTTTAGCAAAATAAATGAAAATTAATTTGCATTGAAACTCGTTTTTTTTTCACACATATTCTAGAAATTCTTACATACGTTGCAATGCAGCACAATGAAAATCTAAGTGCTATATATTTATGTACGAACGATATTATACTTTTTTAAAACACGTATGAAATTTGTGATCAGCATTGAATTTCGTTATATTATAGCAGGTAGTTAGGGGTTATTAACCATGAAACCGTCTTTTTGACATGGCGTAGGGTCTGAAATTCAATAAAAGACATGGGAGAGACATCTCTTTTTTCTGCAGAAAGTAGTTTTGCCATGTCAAATAAAATTCATTTGTCGCAAATAAAAGCACATATTAACAGAGAATCACTTGAGACGTATTAAATTAAGAGAAAAATTTTAATTGGTAACAATTAGATATTTTTTAACCAGAACAATAAATTTGCCATTGCATAGCTTTCTGAGTTCAATGCTGGATTTAAAACTTTTCTTTTTCTAAGATTTATTACCATTCTCTGAGTTAAAGTAATTGCCAAATTACCAAAAAATGAAGCTACTCTGACATCTTTTTGTATTTTATTGTTCCTTCGTAATTTTTTTCCGTAGAAGGACGATGTACCTTTGTCTTCTTCACAAAAAATTCTTATAAGTAGTTATCAAAAGATCGATGGTAGTCATTCTTTATTTTTTTCCCTTTTTTTTGTTTGAAAAACTCAGTCTGATTTCACCAAATCAAGAAAGTGAAAGAAGGAAAGCATGTTTTATATCAGATAGTTTATTGGTCATTAATGTGGAAGGGGCCTTTTTATCAATGATATAGTTCTAGGTGTTTTATCCGGATTTAGAAATATTGTAATTTTTTTCCATTTTAAGGAATGTAGTTGTTACTATGACAAAGTCAAAACGAATATGGTGTTTAAAATGAGGAGCGCCTTAAGCTGGGGTGCAAGTTATGCGCGGCACATTTGCGGCAGGGCATCGGGAGGGGCAGCTAAACTTTGGTTATAAAACTGAGTTTTTCAAACCCGAAAATCTCGAAATCTACCAAGACTGACACATTTCGGTAATTAAGAAAACATTGAACATTATTAAAAATGTTTTAAAATATCCAGCAGTTTTTAGTACGTTTTTAACAATCTTTGCATTTCAGTATTGCTAACATGCATGTATTACATATCGTGAATCATGCCGTATACAGAGGAAGGGTCTTAGACACCGGTCCCTTTGAATCGGAATTTTTAATGGGACTTGGCTACGGCCTTGCATGCTGTGATTTTATCGATGCATGCGGTAAAAATTTTTGAACCCCCCCTTGAAATTAAATCCTGGCTACGGTCTTGTCGTGATTTACCTTTACATGCTGTGATTTTGCTCTTCACACCTCTATGAATGCGTTTAATGATAGAATAGATTATAAAGATTGGCTTCATTTAACTAGAAAAGTGGAACGAGATGAAAAAAGTGTATCGCATTTTAAAGTTTGAGACAATGTGTGGATTTAAAACAAAATATAGAGAAAATTGAAAGGTATGGATTCCATCAATCAGGCCCTAATGGATCGTGAAAAGAAGAAATGGATGGCAGTTATTCAAAGAATTATATACGTCATTCAGTTTATAGCCAGACAAAATTTAGCTTTCAGAGGGCAGACGGAAAAGTTGTTTTTAAAATTAACAGAAGGTATTTTAAAATTTGATAATATTACAGCACAACATATTAATCGCACTGAAAACGCCCAACACCGCAACTTACCTCATTACCTAGGTCATAACATTCAAAATGAACCAAACAAAATACTAGGCGAAAAAATTAAACAAATTATAGTTAACACATTAAAAGGTTCTAAATATTATTCTATTACTTTAGATTGAATTCTAGACATTAATCATCACGAGCAAATTATAGTAGCTTTTAGGTTTGTTTATTTGAACACCTCAACGAAACACGTTGAGATAAAGGAGCATTTTCTTTCATTCTGTTCTGTTCCTGACACAAAAGGACAACGGTTAACAAAGTTTTTATTGGAGCTTTTACAAAACTTAAATATGGATATTAATGAAATGAGCTGTCAAGGTTACGACAGTGGCGTTGTCATGAATGGCAAAAGGATAGGCTTACATAAAAATTTAGGTATTAATCCAAAAGCATTTTATGTACCTTGTGCAGCACATAGTCTTAATTTGGTTGTGAATGAGGCTGCAAAAACTTCATGGGAAGTTGCCAAGTTGTTTTCTACTGTCCAAAAAACACGGGTATTCTTTTCGGCGTCAACATCGCCGTGGCACATATTAAAACATATTAAAGAAAGGATTTCCAACTTTAACTCTAAAGCTACTTTCCGATACCCGATGGGAAAACAGAATTCACTTCATGAAAATTCTCCTTTTCAATTTGGAAAATATTTATGGTGCCTTGTTTTTTATTTACAATGATTCAAATGCGAACAATAATAAGAAAAACTTGGCTAATTTTTTTTGACTTCAAAAATAAAGTTTTATAAATATGTTTATTCATTGGTTACTTGGTATAATATTTTATTAAAAATTAATCCTGTAAATAAAGTTTTGAAGCAATCTACTATGATCCTTCCAAAGGTTGTATAAATTTTTGAAGAAGTAAAAAAATACTTAACTGAACGTTGAGTGGATTTGGCTTATATAGAAATGCTGAATGAATCAAAAGTTATTGCTGAAGAATTAGAGTGTCAGGTTAGTCTCCCAGCAAATAATATGGCACGACCTAGGAAAACAAGGGCTATATTGGATTATGAAGGTAGGAGCGATGTTACATGAAGTCAAGAAATGCACCTTAAAGTCAACGTTTGCTTTTCTTTTGTAATACACCGCAATACGTGAATTAGACGAACTGTTTGAATTGCTAAGTGATCACCACAGTTGCTTTTCTTTTTTACACAATTTTAACAATTTAACGAACTTAGATTCGGATGATAAACGAAACTACAGCGAAGATTTTCAAAATACAATAACACATTTCGGAATTAATCATTCGGACATAAATGGAAACGACTGACTGAATGATAGATTTTGTTGACCTTTCTAAAATATACCGAACCTTCAGTCGAAGCTTAGAAATATGTGTTTAAAAATAACTTAATTAGCGCAAAGTTAACGATTGCTATTACGTATTTGCTTAATATTACCTGTTACTGTTTCTGAGGGAGAAAGTTCATATTCGGAATTGAAAATTATTAAAAGTTACTTAAGATCAAGTATCACACAAGAAAGGTTATCAAGTCTAGCTCTAGTGAGCATTGAAAACGATATTGACGTAGATGTAAATGATTTTGTAAAATAATTTGAGGTAAGAAATTCAAGTGGATTTTTGTTGTTGAAAGAAACATATATTATTTTCAGTATTGCAACTGATATTATATGATGTTATCAAATCTAGTCCGGTGTGATCTGATATTATCTGATTGATCCATATATAATAATAAATATTCCATTTACAATAGGAATATTTTTCTCTCTGCTCTTATTTATTTTCACTCAGCTCAAATCACAAACATCCCCTAACGTTTTTTTTATTTTTGATTTCAGGTATAGTTCGTTGACGAAAAGCAGTTCAATGGTACCATTAGACTTAAGGGGAGTCGACGTCACAAACAGCTTAGCCGATTACAGCAGAGAGGAGAATGTCATTTCAGAACTGGTTTTTAGCGAACTTTTGTCTGCGTCAAAAACAAGTTCTGAAATGACGTCCAGCTTTCTGATGTAATCGGCTAGGCCATTTGTGACATCAGCTCCCGTTAATTCTAACGGTACCATCGGACTACTTTTCGATACCCCTGAGGGAGCGGAATAGAATATTTTTCATCCTGGCGGCAGGTTACGTCGAGACGCCCCGGTTTAAAGTCAAAATGAATATGGTGTATAAAGTCAAAATGAAGACGAATCCGGATAATGAAATAAATCATCTAATAAGTAGCAGCATGTTTAACTACCTGAAAAGACATACATATTTCAATTCAATTAATTTCTTTACGTTCATGGCAGTATATGGTTTTACGCAGGAATATGGAAACACAATGTACATATATTCGCGCCAATAGTACAAAGGTATTGTGTGCGTCTCAAGCTGTTGTAGTTGCAAAGCGCCTAACTTTCAAGGATGTCTGGAAACTACGCAGTCTTGGTAAACGTAAGGAAATTTATATTCACTGCATTTGTAAATCAGCTTTCTGTCGTCTGTTATTTGACAGGAAACAACGCAAAAATATGGTTCAGCAGAAGATAAATAACCTTGCTTAGTAAGAGCTGACGTACAAACCGCATGTGAGTATTAAACATGCACATACACTGTTTGGCAAAAGTTTAAGGGCAGGGTAAAAAATCGCCCATTCTTGAAAGATTTCTGGAGGGATATTGATGAAAATCACACTAATAAGCAAAATTTCTGGAGAACTAATTTTAATAAAATATTATGTTATTAATTTTCCAAAGGATTTCATGTTTGCTATTCGTTATTTTTTTGCAAAATTCAGCTTGGAAAAAAGTATAAGGACACCTGCTTTTTGACACCAAAACAAAAATTTACATGATTTGCTTTCTTTATAAGGTAGTTTTAAGTATATCCCGAATTTGAACACTAGTTTTTGCACGGATTTTTACTTTGCAAAATTTTAAAAAGAACTCGCCTTTCAAAGATATCAAAAGGAAAAATATTTTCTAAATAGTGAGAAAAGAATGAGAGTGAATGTGTAAAGACTGTTAACGATTTAAGGCGGTTGTAGTTTATAAGTTTTTAGAGCATCGTGCGATACACGTACATTTAAAAACGTATGAACAAATCAGATTAACTTTCCTCTTGTGAAAAATGAACAACCGTTAAGAAGGTTTACTTTCAGAAAAAAACTTAAAACCTTAGTAAAAGAGGATTGAAATTGTCTTTCTCTAACCTAAGGCTGATAAAAAAGGGAGCTGGCGCATCGGCCATTTGATGTCATCTTGTAACGTAGTCCTCTCCACTGCTGTGTTAAAATTGAGTGATTTATATGTGTATAATTTTTTATAAAATATGTGGTGAAATGGGTGGATGTTCAGCTGTAAATTGTTCAAATCGCTCCAGGAGTAAACACAGGATGTTTAAATTGAAAACAAATCGTGTAAGAAGAAGAAAATGGATTATTAATTTTCCAATTGTAAACTTTGTGTTATGAAATCGGAAGCGTACAAAAAGTACGCAGTATAGCCCAGATGCTCTTGCGCCATAAAAAAGCCAAACAATCAACAAAAAATGGCGGGTGATGTTTCAGCCTAGTATTCTAGTGGCTCTGCTCTAACGTAAACATCTATAACGTTTTGTAAGAAAATCCAAATATTTTCCAACCCAATTTAAAATCTCAACCTACTCTTGAAAAATAACGGAAATAAATTGCGTAAATTTTTACAAGAAGCATATTTTTATTCTAAATTTAACAACGTTGCCTTTCAAAAAAAAGGAAGGCTTCATTTAGATATACAATGATTTTCTTAGCACGACCTCTATAAAAGAAAATCTATACGATCCTAGCGTCAATTTGGCGGTGGAAGTTTACATCAAAAGGAAACCCTCCATTTTTTATGAAAAATATAAAAAACAAACTCGAAAATATATTAAGATATTCCAGCTGACTATGCATTGGTTGAGCATTCTTTTATTACCTCAAGAGGATATTTATGCCAGCAAGAGAATATCATAATTTATGTCTCTTCTCGTTCAAAAAAAATGGTTTAATGACAATTTTGTGAGATTGTCAGACCGGCCAACCAAAAGTCTGCATTTGAATCCAATGAAACACAGATAGGGCACTTAGGCCTGTGAAATGTACAAAAGTAGTCAATCAATGTAAAAATAAGCATATCTTAATTAACGTCGACAATCAAACCACTTTGGGGAACATCCTTAAAAAATTTTAAAGAATTTCCATAGTACATGACATCAATAATGATCGAAATAATGATCAAATAGTCAATCAATCAATCAATCAATCAAGCAGAAGTTTATTTACATACATGAATGCAAGTGATACATCGAAACGTACAAAAGTGAAGTTACAAATTATGATTTTTCATCATGTATGCGTTTCCAAAGTAAATAATGCAGAATAACTCGCTCGGGGCAATATACAACTAATAAATAATTGAAGCAAAAATCGAATTAAGTAAAATAAAATAACGCCAGAGTGATGTATTAGAACGTTTTCAATTTAATACAACCACATCATTAATCTCGCACCCCCATGATTCCTTCTAACAAAAAATTTTAAATTTCTCATAATTTATTATTTTATTCGTTATATGATTCAATGCATTCCATTGTCTACGACACCTGTATTCTAAATTATTTCTACTTTTCTCTGCTTTTATCTTCAGTACATATAACCACTCCCCACCTTCTCAGCGTCTTTTCTTCATCCATATGTTCTCTATATATTATGTCCATTACATCGTTTAATTTTTTTTTATAATTTTTTTAATACATTTTGGTAATTACGCAATAGTCATTTAATTTACTTGCTGGAATAATACCAGTTTCCTCCATTACTGTTATCCAATCCCAAGTATATTTTCCATATAACAATACCAAAATCCTCTCCGTATTCCTTCTATTGACCTACGAAGACTGATTTTCCCCTTATTTCCCCATACGCAAGTACAATATATGAGATGGCTGTGTACAAACGCATAATATAAATCTATTTTTATAATAATTGTGCTATTTGTTACATTACTTCGACACCTTGTTCTCGTTTTCTTGTATACTTTACTTATGTAGCCGTTCCACGCTAAATCTTTATTTATAGTTATATATAAGAATTCATTTTTTCAACTAAGTCAGTATCTTCATCATTTGTCCTTGTTGCCTTTACTCTTGGCAATTTAGCTATATCTTTATTTTTAAAAATTAATATTTTTGTTTTGTTGCCATTTATTTTAGTTCGTTCATTCTAAACCATTCCTCTATTTTCCCGGTCTCTATCCTTGCCTTTTTTAGTAACCTCTCCTGCTCATCATCACATATTATCTTTCTTGTATAATCAGCAAGAAGAGTTATTTCAACCTCTGCCGCTGCATTAAATATATCATTTATGTAAATATAAAATAAAAGTCTTCAGTAGGTATATCTTTGGCGCATCCCGTACTTATTTTTAATTAATACTGAATTTTAGCGATTATTATATATAATATCCATTCGATCGGTCAAGTAGTCCTTTATAATATTATTTACTTTCCGTCTCCCATATATTTCTATTTTTGCAGTACTATATCTATTTATCTTATCAAAAGCTTTGTCAAATTAGAAAATACTCCTATCCCTTACTTTTTATTTTCCAATAAATTATATATTGATTTCACTGTTTTTGATTATACTGTTTGGTTGACTTTCATCCGCTAAATTCAAATTGGAAAGTATTTAAGACATTATTTTTTATTTAAAATTTTGTCATTCTGTTATAAAATAGTTTTTCAAATATCTTCGAAAAGTTTGTTGGTGGAGAAATTGGTCTGTAATTGTCTTTTATTTCTTTTTTACCCTTTCTGAAATCGGTATAATTTTTGCAGGTTTTAAGTTTTTAGTTATTTTCTCCGTCTCAATAATGTCGTTAAATATCTGGAACGGTGGATTTATCAGTAAACCTGCACAATCTTTGATAATAAGTGGAATTATACCATCAATACCAGAATTCGTACGAGTGTTTATTTCCTCATTTCTTTCAATATTTATACGTGTTTTATATATTTTTGATAGAATGTCTATGCTACTCTAATTTCCATATATTTCTCATATTCTTCCCAGCTCTCCTTTTTTTTGTTTATTATTTTCTATTTGTGCTTATTGTCTATGGCCTTTCAGCAACGTTTAAACTATGTCTTTTTCTTTTGTCTTTTCATTATGTTTACTAGGTTACTCAGTTTTCTAAATTTATATAGGTAATTTATATTTCTTGTTCTTGCGAATCTACAGTATAATTTATTTCTTTATTTAATTTTAATTTTTATGCCCTTTCATATCCAAATTTGTTTTACATCCTTACTTTAAATTTCCTTCAATTCAATGCTTTTCTTGAGTGGTTCATTTATTTTCCCTACAAATATATCATATTTATCTTGTTTTTCCCTTAATTCCAAATCCCAATTTATATGCTTCAAATTAACTTTTAAATTTTCTCTACTGTTTAAACTAAAATTTCTCATTTTACCCATAAGCCTTGGTTAGAAATCCCTGTGTGTTTTTATATCCATATACACTGAACTACCAGAAAAACTGGTACACATAGATAATATCGTGTAGCCCCCCACCTCCCTCCCTGCACGCAGGAATGCCGCAACACGACGTGGCATGGACTCGACTAATGTCTAAAGGTATCCTGGAGACAATTCACACCAGAAATCCTGCAGGGCTGTCCACCAATCCATAGGAGTGCAAGGAGGTAGAGATCTCTTCTGAACAGCACGTTGCAAGGCATCCCAGATATGCTCGATAATGTTCATGTTTGGCGATATAGGTGGCCAATGGAAGTGTCTAAAGTCAGAAGAGTGTTCCTGGAGCCACTCGGTAGCAACTCTCGATGTGTGGGGTGTCGCATTATCATGGTGAAATTGTCCAAGTCCGTCGGAATGCACAATGGACATGAATGGGTGTAGGTGATCGGACATGATGCTTACGTACCTGTCACCGTTCAGAGTTGTCTCTAGACGTATCGGGGTCCCATATCACGCCAACTGCACACGCCCCATATCATCGCAGAAGCTCCACCAGCTTGAACAGTCCCCTGTTGACATGTAGGGTCCATGGATTCATGAGGTTGTCTTCATACCCATACACGTCCATCCGCCTGATGCAATTGGAAACGAGACTCGTCAGACCAGGCAACGTGTTTCCAGTCATCAACAGTCCAATGGCGGTGTTGGCGGGCCCAGACGAGGCGTAAAGCTTTGTGCCGTGAAAACAAGTGCACCGAAAGTTCTGCTCCAAAAGCGCACATCAGTGATGGTTCGTTGAACAGTTCGCATGCTGACACTTGTTTATACTTTATTCAAATTACTTTTATTATTACTTGTATATTGTTTATAGAAATCCGCGGCAATTTGAGGAAGTGTTGCACGTCTATCTCGTTTAACGATTCCCGTCAGTCGTCGAAGGTCCTGTTTTTTTCAAGGTCTTTTTCCGGCAACACCGCTGTCAGAGATTTGATGTTTTACCGGATTCCTGATATTCACGGTATACCCGTGAAATGGTCATATGTGAAAATCCAAATTTTGTCGCTATCTCGGAGATGCTATGTTCCATCTCTCTTGTGCCGACTATAATGCCACGTTCAAAATCACTTAAATCTTGATAATCTGCCGTTATAAAGACAAGAATAGATCTACCAGCTTAGCCAAACATCTGTTGTCTTATATCAAGCATTTGAATTATGTTAACCGATTTGGTATCGTATAAGAGAAATGCATCATCTACGTACCTTAAGCAGCACGTGTTTTCAGCAAACGGTGTAACTACAATCTGCTCCATATGTCTTAGCACATACTCTGCGATAATACCCGACAAGGGGGACCCCATGGGTACACAGGCTTCCACAATTAACACGGAACAACCAATTCACATTGGTTGTTCCGTGCATAGCAATACATTCTTAGCAACCCTCCATAACTCATTACACCATATCTTATGTACCTTTCTCTCTCTTCTTAAACTCCATCTTCTAACTTCCTCTGCCTGAAAGTATTTGACAAAAACCCTTACTTTTTCGCGCGCGTTGTGTTTATTTCTTCTTTTTATCTTTCTTCTTGCTTCTTTTACATTATTTTTTCCATTTGTAATCCTTGACTATATTATCTGCTGTATGTTCGATTCGCACAGTATACATCTGATGAAGGCTGCCCTTTAGCGCAGCCGAAAGCCGGCTCATGTACCAATAATCTAACAAACCGCACAAAGTTGTCCGATTGCTTTTATTATATTATAAGGTAGAAGGCTATTGTTGGAATCAAACAATGGAAATCTAACGTTTCCGTTGTATTAACGGCTCCCTCTACTGTTACTCTTCTACTGTGTGGGAAGTTGGGTGTTGTCCGTTTGGGGGACATCGCATCGTTCTTAGTTAAAGCCTTTCCACAATTTTTGGCCTTCCACGAGATTCAAATGTGCTGCACTGTCGGAAGATATTGGAGGCGGTACTCCACACTGGACTTTACTGGCCAGAACCCAACTTTGGCTTTCCTACCACATCTCGTTAAGAACTCTGACTTCCAAATTTAGTTTCTACTTCACTTTCTTTCCATATCTCTTGCACTTTGTGCCCGCCCCCTCCTGTTTCTCCCTAAAACATAGTCTCGCTTGCTAGGCCAATATTTCCAGTTTATTTTTTGTATACAAAGCAACAAACAACCTGTTCTGTTGCTACTTGAGATACAAGTACTTGAGAAAACTTAATAAGCACAATTTCTAAAATAGGCAACATGCTAAATTGTTTCCTTATATTTGACATCCTCCAAATGTTGTATTTAATGTTACTTTCCGTCTGGCAACAAATATTGTATATTTCTAGTTTCATATTTGGCAACAGTATTTGGTCCGCTTTTCGGAATTCTAAAATAACAGGCCAGGCTTCCTTTTACCATCAATATGTTCAGACGTCTTGCCCATCCAAAACGGAACACAAGTTAGATTAACGTTGTAATCGAATAAATTTGTTTGTTGGCGTATTAATATGTTATTTTCACACATGTGTCATGGGTGATCCGAGGGGGTGCAATGGGGTGCATTTGTTTATAATAGCCAGAAATATTTGCTGATATAAGCCAGAAACGGGAACAGAAACTTTAACGTACAATAAAACGTATAATTCCTTAATTAAAATGTACAAAAAGCAATCAAATCTATCGGGTTCGAACTGATTGCACTATTTGATAAAGATTTCTGCAATAAAATTAATACACATATTTTATCCCTTTACCTCAACGAAAAACGTTGAGATAAAGGAGCATTTTCTTTCATTCTGTTCTGTTCCTGACACAAAAGGACAACGGTTAACGAAGTTTTTATTGGAGCTTTTACAAAACTTAAACATGGATATTAATGAAATGAGCTGTCAAGGTTACGACAGTGGCGTTGTCATGAATGGCAAAAGGATAGGCTTACATAAAAATTTAGGTATTAATCCAAAAGCATTTTATGTACCTTGTGCAGCACATAGTCTTAATTTGGTTGTGAATGAGGCTGCAAAAACTTCATGGGAAGTTGCCAAGTTGTTTTCTACTGTCCAAAATACACGGGTATTCTTCTCGGCGTCAACATCGCCGTGGCACATATTGAAACATATTAAAGAAAGGATTTCCAACTTTAACTCTAAAGCTACTTTCCGATACACGATGGGAAAACAGAATTCACTCCATGAAAATTCTCCTTTTCAATTTGGAAAATATTTATGATGCCTTGTTTTTTATTTACAATGATTCAAATAAGAACAATAATAAGAAAAACATGGCTAATTTTTTTTGACTTCAAAAATAAAGTTTTATAAATATGTTTATTCATTGGTTACTTGGTATAATATTTTATTAAAAATTAATCTTGTAAATAAAGTTTTGAAGCAATCTACTATGATCCTTACAAAGGTTGTATAAATTTTTGAAGAAGTAAAAAAATACTTAACTGAATGTCGAGTGGATTTGGCTTATACAGAAACGCTGAATGAATCAAAAGTTATTGCTGAAGAATTAGAGTGTCAGGTTAGTCTCCCAGCAAATAATATGGCACGACCTAGGAAAACAAGGGCTATATTGGATTACGAAGGTAGGAGCGATGTTACATGAAGTCAAGAAATGCACCTTAAAGTCAACGTTTACTTTTCTTTTGTAATACACCGCCATACGTAAATTAGACGAAGTGTTTGAATTGCTAAGTGATCACCACAGTTGCTTTTCTTTTTTACACAGTTTTAACAATTTAACGCACTTAGATTCGGTTGATAAATGAAACTACAGCGAAGATTTTCAAAATACAATAAGACATTTCGGAATTAATGATTCATACATAAATGGAAACAACTTACTGAATGATAGATTTTGTTGACCTATCTAAAATATACCGAACCTTCAGTCGAAGCTTAGAAATATTTGTTTAAAAATAACTTAATTAGCGCAAAGTTAACGATTGCTATTACGTTTTTGCTTAATATTACCTGTTACTGTTTCTGAGGGAGAAAGTTCATATTCGGAATTGAAAATTATTAAAAGTTACTTAAGATGAAGTATGATACAAGAAAGGTTATCAAGTCTAGCTCTAGTGAGTATTGAAAACGATATTGACATAGATGTAAATGATTTTGTAAAATAATTTGAGATAAGAAAATTAAGTAGATTTTGGTTGTTAAAAAGTAACAAATATTATTTTTAGTATTGTAATTGGTATTACCTGATATTATCAAATTTAATTAGATGTAGTCTGATGTTATCAGATTGAGGTCAACATATAATAATAAATGTTTGATTTATAATAAGAATGTTTCTCTCTCTCTCTCTTATTTATTTTCACTCAAATCAATTCACAAACATCCCCTAATTTTCTTTTTTTTATCTTTGACTTCAGATATAATTCGTTGACGAAAAGCAGTTCACTGGCACAGTTAGAATTAAGGGGAGCCGAATTCACAAACAGCCAAACCGATTACAGCAGAGAGGAGGATGTCAGTTCAGAACTGGTTTTTAGCGAACATTTGCCTGCGCCAAAAATCAGTTCTGAAATGATGTCCTCCCCTCTGTTGTAATCGGCTAGGCCATTTGTGACGTCAGCTCCCGTTATTTCTAACGGTACCATCGGACTACTTTTCGATACCCCTGAGGGAGCGGGATAGAATATTTTGCACCCTGGCGGCAGGTTACGTCGAGATGCCCCGGTTTAAAGTCAAAACGAATATTGTGTATAAAGTCAAAATGAAGACGAATTCGGATAATGAAATAAATCATCTAATAAGTAGCAGCATGTTTAACTACCCGAAAAGACATACATATTTCAATTCAATTAATTTCTTTACGTTCCGTAAATTATTGCATGAGGTTGTCTTAATTTTTATTATTTAGTATAATTTAAAAATACTGACTTAACAGTCAATATATCTGAAATGAATTATTATTAATAATTCAAGAGTAATACTATAAATATTTATAATTTATGGGGAAGGGAAGGAAAGGTTCAGGGGCTCTAGACCCCGTCACAACGGATATCGAAGTTTATTTTTTTAACATCGAGCCACGTGGTCTTTTTAAAAATTAGATGAGCCCCACACTAAATTTTGAATTTCTACACCCCTGGAACCGGATGTTTTCAGAAAATTTTCATGGCAGTATATGGTTTTACGCAGGAATATGGAAACACAATTTACATATATTCGCGCCAATAGTACAAACGTATTGTGTGCGTCTCAAGCTTTTGTAGTTGCAAAGCGCCTAACTTTCAAGGATGTCTAGAAACTACGCAGTCTTGGTAAACGTAAGGAAATTTATATTCACTGCATTTGTAAATCAGCTTTCTGTCGTCTGTTATTTGACAGGAAACAACGCAAAAATATGATTCAGCAGAACATAAATAACCCTGCTTCGTAAGAGCTGACGTACAAAACCGTATGTAAGTATTAAACATGCACATACACTGTTTGGCAAAAGTTTAAGGGCAGGGTAAAAAATCGCCCATTCTTGAAAGATTTCTGGAGGGATATTGATGAAAATCACACTAATAAGCAAAATTTCTGGAGAACTAATTTTAATAAAATATTATGTTATTAATTTTCCAAAGGATTTCATGTTTGCTATTCGTTATTTTTTTGCAAAATTCAGCTTGGAAAAAAGTATAAGGACACCTGCTTTTTGACACCAAAACAAAAATTTACATGATTTGCTTTCTTTATAAGGTAGTTTTAAGTATATCCCGAATTTGAACACTAGTTTTTTGCACGGATTTTTACTTTGCAAAATTTTAAAAAGAACTCGCCTTTCAAAGATATCAAAAGGAAAAATATTTTCTAAATAGTGAGAAAAGAATGAGAGTGAATGTGTAAAAACTGTTAACGATTTAAGGCGGCTGTAGTTTATAAGTTTTTAGAGCATCGTGCGATACACGTACATTTAAAAACGTATAAACAAATCAGATTCACTTTCCTCTTGTGAAAAATGAACAACTGTTAAAAAGGTTTACTTGCAGAAAAAAGCTTAAAACCTTATTAAAAGAGGATGAAATTGTCTTTCTCTAACCTAAGGCTGATAAAAAAGGGAGCTGGTGCATCCGCCATTTGATGCCATCTTGTAACGTAGTCCTCTCCACTGCTGTGTTAAAATTGAGTGATTTATAAGTGTATAATTTTTGATAAAATATGTGGTGAAATGGGTGGATGTTCAGCTGTAAATTGTTCAAATCGCTCGAGGAGTAAACACGTTGATTTTCAAAAAAAAGAAAGGCTTCATTTAGATATACAATGATTTTCTTAGCGCGACCTCTATAAAAGAAAATATATACGATCCTAGCGTCAATTTGGGGGTGGAAGTTTAAAGATGTGAGGAAGTTTTACATCAAAAGGAAACCCTCCATTTTTTATGAAAAATATAAAAAACAAACTCGAAAATATATTAAGATATTCCAGCTGACTATGCTTTGGTTGAGCATTCTTTTATTACCTCAAGAGGATATTTATGCCAGCAAGAGAATATCATAATTTATGTCTCTTCTCGTTCAAAAAAAATGGTTTAATGACAATTTTGTGAGATTGTCAGACCGGCCAACCAAAAATCCGCATTTGAACCCAATGAAACATAGATAGGGCCCTTCGGCCTGTGAAGTGTACAAAAGTAGTCAATCAATGTAAAAATAAACATATCTTAATTAACGTCGACAATCAAACCACTTTGGGGAACATCCCTAAAACATTTTAAAGAATTTCCATAGTACATGACATCAATAATGATCGAAATAATGATCAAATAGTCAATCAATCAATCAATCATTCAAGCAGAAGTTTATTTACATACATGAATGTAAGTGATACATCGAAACGTAGAAAAGTGAAGTTACAAATTATGATTTTTCATCATGTATGCGGGTCCAAAGTAAATAATGCAGAATAACTCGCTCGGGGCAATATACAACTAATAAATAATTGAAGCAAAAATCGAATTAAGTAAAATAAAATAACGCCAGAGTGATGTATTAGAACGTTTTCAATTTAATACAACCACATCATTAATCTCGCACCCCCATGATTCCTTCTAACAAAAAATTTTAAATTTCTCATAATTTATTATTTTATTCGTTATATGATTCAATGCATTCCATTGTCTACGACACCTGTATTCTAAATTATTTCTACTTTTCTCTGCTTTTATCTTCAGTACATATAACCACTCCCCACCTTCTCAGCGTCTTTTCTTCATCCATATGTTCTCTATATATTATGTCCATTACATCGTTTAATTTTTTTTTATAATTTTTTTAATACATTTTGGTAATTACGCAATAGTCATTTAATTTACTTGCTGGAATAATACCAGTTTCCTCCATTACTGTTATCCAATCCCAAGTATATTTTCCATATAACAATACCAAAATCCTCTCCGTATTCCTTCTATTGACCTACTAAGACTGATTTTCCACTTATTTCCCCATACACAAGTACAATATATGAGATGGCTGTGTACAAATGCATACTATAAATCTATTTTTATAATAATTGTGCTATTTGTTACATTACTTCGATACCTTGTTCTCGTTTTCTTGTATACTTTACTTATGTAGTCCTTCCACGCTAAATCTTTATTTATAGTTACATATACGAATTCATTTTTTCAACTAAGTCAGTATCTTTCCGATTTATCCTTGTTGCCTTTACTTTTGGCAATTTAGTTATATCTTTATTTTTAAAAATTAATATTTTTGTTTTGTTGCCATTTATTTTAGTTCGTTCATTCTAAACCATTCCCCTATTTTCCCAGTCTCTATCCTTGCCATTTTTAGTAACCTCTCCTGCTCACCATCACATATTATCTTTCTTGTATAATCAGCAAAAAGAGTTATTTCAACCTCTGCCGCTGCATTAAATATATCGTTTATGTAAGTATAAAATAAAAGTCTTCAGAAGGTATATCTTTATCGAATCCCGTATTTATTTTTAATTAATAATGAATTTTCGCGATTATTAAATATAATTTGCATTCGATCAGTCAAGTAGTCCTCTATAATATTATTTATTTTCCGTCTCCCATATATTTCCATTTTTTCCAGTACTATGTCTCTATTTATCATATCAAAAGCTTTGTCAAATTAAAAAATACTCCTATCCCTTTCTTTTTATTTTCCAATAAATTATATATTAATTTCACTGTTTTTAATTATACTGTTTGGTTGACTTTCATCCGCTAAATCCAAATTGGAAATTACTTAAGACATTATTTTTTATTTAAAATTTTGTCATTC
>QLNU02001777.1:6032-17977 GCA_006491805.2 Dysdera silvatica | reverse complement strand
AGAATGACAAAATTTTAAATAAAAAATAATGTCTTAAATACTTTCCAATTTGAATTTAGCGGATGAAAGTCAACCAAACAGTATAATCAAAAACAGTGAAATTAATATATAATTTATTGGAAAATAAAAAGTAAGGGATAGGAGTATTTTCTAATTTGACAAAGCTTTTGATAAGATAAATAGAGATATAGTACTGCAAAAATAGAAATATATGGGAGACGGAAAGTAAATAATATTATAAAGGACTACTTGACCGATCGAATGGATATTATATACAATAATCGCTAAAATTCAGTATTAATTAAAAATAAGTACGGGATGCGCCAAAGATATACCTTCTGAAGACTTTTATTTTATATTTACATAAATGATATATTTAATGCAGCGGCAGAGGTTGAAATAACTCTTCTTGCTGATTATACAAGAAAGATAATATGTGATGGTGAGCAGGAGAGGTTACTAAAAAAGGCAAGGACAGAGACCGGGAAAATAGAGGAATGGTTTAGAATGAACGAACTAAAATAAATGGCAACAAAACAAAAATATTAATTTTTAAAAATAAAGATATAGCTAAATTGCCAAGAGTAAAGGCAACAAGGACAAATGATGAAGATACTGACTTAGTTGAAAAAATGAATTCTTATATATAACTATAAATAAAGATTTAGCGTGGAACGGCTACATAAGTAAAGTATACAAGAAAACGAGAACAAGGTGTCGAAGTAATGTAACAAATAGCACAATTATTATAAAAATAGATTTATATTATGCGTTTGTACACAGCCATCTCATATATTGTACTTGCGTATGGGGAAATAAGGGGAAAATCAGTCTTCGTAGGTCAATAGAAGGAATACGGAGAGGATTTTGGTATTGTTATATGGAAAATATACTTGGGATTGGATAACAGTAATGGAGGAAACTGGTATTATTCCAGCAAGTAAATTAAATGACTATTGCGTAATTACCAAAATGTATTAAAAAAATTATAAAAAAAAATTAAACGATGTAATGGACATAATATATAGAGAACATATGGATGAAGAAAAGACGCTGAGAAGGTGGGGAGTGGTTATATGTACTGAAGATAAAAGCAGAGAAAAGTAGAAATAATTTAGAATACAGGTGTCGTAGACAATGGAATGCATTGAATCATATAACGAATAAAATAATAAATTATGAGAAATTTAAAATTTTTTGTTAGAAGGAATCATGGGGGTGCGAGATTAATGATGTGGTTGTATTAAATTGAAAACGTTCTAATACATCACTCTGGCGTTATTTTATTTTACTTAATTCGATTTTTGCTTCAATTATTTATTAGTTGTATATTGCCCCGAGCGAGTTATTCTGCATTATTTACTTTGGACCCGCATACATGATGAAAAATCATAATTTGTAACTTCACTTTTGTACGTTTCGATGTATCACTTGCATTCATGTATGTAAATAAACTTCTGCTTGAATGATTGATTGATTGATTGACTATTTGATCATTATTTCGATCATTATTGATGTCATGTACTATGGAAATTCTTTAAAATGTTTTAGGGATGTTCCCCAAAGTGGTTTGATTGTCGACGTTAATTAAGATATGTTTATTTTTACATTGATTGACTACTTTTGTACACTTCACAGGCCGAAGTGCCCTATCTATGTTTCATTGGATTCAAATGCGGACTTTTGGTTGGCCGGTCTGACAATCTCACAAAATTGTCATTAAACCATTTTTTTTGAACGAGAAGAGACATAAATTATGATATTCTCTTGCTGGCATAAATATCCTCTTGAGGTAATAAAAGAATGCTCAACCAATGCATAGTCAGCTGGAATATCTTAATATATTTTCGAGTTTGTTTTTTATATTTTTCATAAAAAATGGAGGGTTTCCTTTTGATGTAAACTTCCACCGCCAAATTGACGCTAGGATCGTATAGATTTTCTTTTATAGAGGTCGTGCTAAGAAAATCATTGTATATCTAAATGAAGCCTTCCTTTTTTTTGAAAGGCAACGTTGTTAAATTTAGAATAAAAATATGCTTCTTGTAAAAATTTACGCAATTTATTTCCGTTGTTTTTTAAGAGTAGGTTGAGATTTTAAATTGGATTGGAAAACATTTGGATTTTCTTACAAAACGTTATAGATGTTTACGTTAGAGCAGAGCCACTAGAATACTAGGCTGAAACATCACCCGCCATTTTTTGTTGATTGTTTGGCTTTTTTATGGCGCAAGAGCATCTGGGCTATACTGCGTACTTTTTGTACGCTTCCGATTTCATAACACAAAGTTTACAATTGGAAAATTAATAATCCATTTTCTTCTTCTTACACGATTTGTTTTCAATTTAAACATCCTGTGTTTACTCCTCGAGCGATTTGAACAATTTACAGCTGAACATCCACCCATTTCACCACATATTTTATAAAAAATTATACACATATAAATCACTCAATTTTAACACAGCAGTGGAGAGGACTACGTTACAAGATGGCATCAAATGGCCGATGCGCCAGCTCCCTTTTTTATCAGCCTTAGGTTAGAGAAAGACAATTTCAATCCTCTTTTACTAAGGTTTTAAGTTTTTTTCTGAAAGTAAACCTTCTTAACAGTTGTTCATTTTTCACAAGAGGAAAGTTAATCTGATTTGTTCATACGTTTTTAAATGTACGTGTATCGCACGATGCTCTAAAAACTTATAAACTACAACCGCCTTAAATCGTTAACAGTATTTACACATTTACTCTCATTCTTTTCTCACTATTTAGAAAATATTTTTCCTTTTGATATCTTTGAAAGGCGAGTTCTTTTTAAAATTTTGCAAAGTAAAAATCCGTGCAAAAACTAGTGTTCAAATTCGGGATATACTTAAAACTACCTTATAAAGAAAGCAAATCATGTAAATTTTTGTTTTGGTGTCAAAAAGCAGGTGTCCTTATACTTTTTTCCAAGCTGAATTTTGCAAAAAAATAACGAATAGCAAATATATACTTAAAACTACCTTATAAAGAAAGCAAATCATGTAAATTTTTGTTTTGGTGTCAAAAAGCAGGTGTCCTTATACTTTTTTCCAAGCTGAATTTTGCAAAAAAATAACGAATAGCAAACATGAAATCCTTTGGAAAATTAATAACATAATATTTTATTAAAATTAGTTCTCCAGAAATTTTGCTTATTAGTGTGATTTTCATCAATATCCCTCCAGAAATCTTTCAAGAATGGGCGATTTTTTACCCTGCCCTTGAACTTTTGCCAAACAGTGTATGTGCATGTTTAATACTTACATACGGTTTTGTACGTCAGCTCTTACTAAGCAAGGTTATTTATGTTCTGCTGAATCATATTTTTGCGTTGTTTCCTGTCAAATAACAGACGACAGAAAGCTGATTTACAAATGCAGTGAATATAAATTTCCTTACGTTTACCAAGACTGCGTAGTTTCCAGACATCCTTGAAAGTTAGGCGCTTTGCAACTACAAAAGCTTGAGACGCACACAATACGTTTGTACTATTGGCGCGAATATATGTAAATTGTGTTTCCATATTCCTGCGTAAAACCATATACTGCCATGGAAATTTTCTGAAAACATCCGGTTCCAGGGGTGTAGAAATTCAAAATTTAGTGTGGGGCTCATCTAATTTTTAAAAAGACCACGTGGCTCGATGTTAAAAAAATAAACTTCGATATCCGTTGTGACGGGGTCTAGAGCCCCTGAACCTTTCCTTCCCTTCCCCATAAATTATAAATATTTATAGTATTACTCTTAGATATATTGACTGTTAAGTCAGTATTTTTAAATTATACTAAATAATAAAAATTAAGACAACCTCATGCAATAATTTACGGAACGTAAAGAAATTAATTGAATTGAAATATGTATGTCTTTTCAGGTAGTTAAAGATGCTGCTACTTATTAGATGATTTATTTCATTATCCGAATTCGTCTTCATTTTGACTTTATACATCATATTCGTTTTGACTTTAAACCGGGGCGTCTCGACGTAACCTGCCGCCAGGGTGCAAAATATTCTATTCCGCTCCCTCAGGGGTATCGAAAAGTGGTTCGATGGTACCGTTAGAAATAACGGGAGCTGACGTCACAAATGGCCTAGCCGATTACAGCAGAGGGGAGGACGTCATTTCAGAACTGGTTTTTGGCGCAGACAAACGTTCGCTAAAAACCAGTTCTGAACTGATATCCTCCTCTCTGCTGTAATCGGTTTGGCTGTTTGTGAATTCGGCTCCCCTTAATTCTAACTGTGCCAGTGAACTGCTTTTCGTCAACGAATTATATCTGAAGTCAAAGATAAAAAAAAGAAAATTAGGGGATGTTTGTGAATTGATTTGAGTGAAAATAAATAAGAGAGAGAGAGAGAAACATTCTTATTATAAATCAAACATTTATTATTATATGTTGACCTCAATCTGATAACATCAGACTACATCTAATTAAATTTGATAATATCAGGTAATACCAATTACAATACTAAAAATAATATTTGTTACTTTTTAACAACCAAAATCTACTTAATTTTCTTATCTCAAATTATTTTACAAAATCATTTACATCTATGTCAATATCGTTTTCAATACTCACTAGAGCTAGACTTGATAACCTTTCTTGTATCATACTTCATCTTAAGTAACTTTTAATAATTTTCAATTCCGAATATGAACTTTCTCCCTCAGAAACAGTAACAGGTAATATTAAGCAAAAACGTAATAGCAATCGTTAACTTTGCGCTAATTAAGTTATTTTTAAACAAATATTTCTAAGCTTCGACTGAAGGTTCGGTATATTTTAGATAGGTCAACAAAATCTATCATTCAGTAAGTTGTTTCCATTTATGTATGAATCATTAATTCCGAAATGTCTTATTGTATTTTGAAAATCTTCGCTGTAGTTTCATTTATCAACCGAATCTAAGTGCGTTAAATTGTTAAAACTGTGTAAAAAAGAAAAGCAACTGTGGTGATCACTTAGCAATTCAAACACTTCGTCTAATTTACGTATGGCGGTGTATTACAAAAGAAAAGTAAACGTTGACTTTAAGGTGCATTTCTTGACTTCATGTAACATCGCTCCTACCTTCGTAATCCAATATAGCCCTTGTTTTCCTAGGTCGTGCCATATTATTTGCTGGGAGACTAACCTGACACTCTAATTCTTCAACAATAACTTTTGATTCATTCAGCATTTCTGTATAAGCCAAATCCACTCGACATTCAGTTAAGTATTTTTTTACTTCTTCAAAAATTTATACAACCTTTGGAAGGATCATAGTACATTGCTTGAAAACTTTATTTACAAGATTAATTTTTAATAAAATATTATACCAAGTAACCAATGAATAAACATATTTATAAAACTTTATTTTTGAAGCCAAAAAAAATTAGCCAAGTTTTTCTTATTATTGTTCTTATTTGAATCATTGTAAATAAAAAACAAGGCATCATAAATATTTTCCAAACTGAAAAGGAGAATTTTCATGGAGTGAATTCTGTTTTCCCATCGGGTATCGGAAAGTAGCTTTAGAGTTAAAGTTGGAAATCCTTTCTTCAATATGTTTTAATATGTGCCACGGCGATGTTGACGCCGAAAAGAATACCCGTGTTTTTTGGACAGCAGAAAACAACTTGGCAACTTCCAGTGAAGTTTTTGCAGCCTCATTCACAACCAAATTAAGACTATGTGCTGCACAAGGTACATAAAATGCTTTTGGATTAATACCTAAATTTTTATGTAAGCCTATCCTTTTGCCATTCATGACAACGCCACTGTCGTAACCTTGACAGCTCATTTCATTAATATCCATGTTTAAGTTTTGTAAAAGCTCCAATAAAAACTTCGTTAACCGTTGTCCTTTTGTGTCAGGAACAGAACAGAATGAAAGAAAATGCTCCTTTATCTCAACGTTTTTCGTTGAGGTGTTCAAATAAACAAACCTAAAAGCTACTATAATTTGCTCGTGATGATTAATGTCTAGAATTCAATCTAAAGTAATAGAATAATATTTAGAACCTTTTAATGTGTTAACTATAATTTGTTTAATTTTTTCGCCTAGTAGAATGATTAGTTCATTTTGAATGTTATGACCCAGGTAATGAGGTAAGTTGCGGTGTTGGGCGTTTTCAGTGCGATTAATATGTTGTGCTGTAATATTATCAAATTTTAAAATACCTTCTGTTAATTTTAAAAACAACTTTTCCGTCTGCCCTCTGAAAAGCTAAATTTTGTGTGGCTATAAACTGAATGACGTATATAATTCTTTGAATAACTGTCATCCCTTTCTTCTTTTCACGATCCACTAAGGCCTGATTGATGGAATCAACCTGTTCTGTTGCTACTTAGGATACAATGTAATGCAAACTTAATAAGCACAATTTCTGAAATTGGCACCATGCTAAATTGTTTCCTTATATTTGACATCCTCCAAATGTTGTATTTAATGTTACTTTTCGTCTGGCAACAAATATTGTATATTTCTAATTTCATATTTGGCAACAGTATTTGGTCCGCTTTTCGGAATTCTAAAATAATAGGCCAGACTTCCTTTTACCATCAATATGTTCAGACGTCTTGCCCATCCAAAACGGTACACAAGTTACATTAACATTGTAATCGAATAAATTTGTTTGTTGGCGTATTAATATGTTATTTTCACACATGTGTCATGGGTGATCCGAGGGGGGTGCAATGGGCTGCATTTGTTTATAATAGCCAGAAATATTTGCTGATATAAGCCAGAAACGGGAACAGAAACTTTAACGTATAATAAAACGTATAATTCCTTAATTAAAATGTACAAAAAGCAATAAAATCTATCTGGTTCGAACTGATTGCATAATTTGATAAAGATTTCTGTGATAAAACTAATACACATATTTTAATATTACATGCCATCAGAAGAAGAATTATTACATGACAAGGCCCCAGTTACATAAAATAAAGGGGACAGGCCCGATTTTTTTTTGATTAATCCGAAAATTTAATTTTCATTAGAAAAATTTATGGAAACTTCAATATTTACCTAACTCACCTTTAATTTCATGCCATAAATTTGCTGTATCGAGAATGACGAACATCACAAAGTACTAAATGCATATATTAATATTAAATATTAAATGCTTTGAATTTTGGGCTAAGTTCCATTATCAAAATCGGTAGTAGCCTACAGGAGGTCATGGGATTTTATGTTACGGAAAAAAAAACAATAAATAAATAAAATAAAAATAAAAATAAAAGTTAAAAAATCACCACCAGCGGAAATGGCACTGTATGCAATATTGTTAAACGAAATAAGACATGAAGACATCATTTTAAAACGTTTTTAATCGTTTCTAAAACGTGTTACAAAGCATGTTGAATATGGCGTCCACCATTTTCTGAAAGCAAGTTAAATCGCATTACTGCGTTCTCAACAGCAGCTCTTAGCATATCAGGAGGAATGTTGCGGACATGTCGGTGTATCGCATCTTTCAATTCTGCCAAATTGTTTATGTTATCACCATAAACAATTTGCATAACCCCACAAAGTTTCGTTTTGGAAACGATTAAACACGTTTTAAACCGATGTCTTCATTTTTTTTATTTCATTTAACAATATTGCATATAACGCTATTCCCGCAGGTGTTGATTTTTGAGCTTTTATTTTTATTTTTTTTTTACTTTATATATTTATTTTATTTATTTAATTCAATTTAATTTAATTTAATTTATTTTTTATTTTTTATTTATTTCTTTTTGCGGAAAATAAAATCCAATGACCTCCAATGACTGAAAATTTCAGTAAAGCATACAATTCACTTTCGATAATAAAATTGGTGATAATTAGAGGTGATAACACGCAAAAGCAACCTCATGCATTATTTATTAACGCTGTGAAGTATCCTTGGATTCCGGTAATTTCATCTACCTTCCCAACGTCGCGAAATTTATTGAAAAAAATCAAGCGTTTCGACGGTTTTATAGTTACTCTTAAATTCATATTCTAAATACATTGCATAATTTGTCACGAGATGGCAGTACCGTCATAAGAGATGGGCTTGCCCTAGAAAATTGATGGAAGAAATAGTTGCAGATTTGTGCCATGTGCTAGTGAAGTGTAAAACTTTTTTCGAATAGTATTATATTGTTGTCCGTTACGACAGAAGAGTGAAGTAATTAGCTACGACTATTTATCTTGATTGAAATTTTGCATTTCTTTATTTTCGCCTGTTAAGTTATGGCGAAAGCAAATGAATCCACATCACCAGGGCTGTTAGGTGTGAAAACAGGATGTGCCGTTAGATGCCCCGTATTCGGAAGACAGTTAAAACTAAGTGAAACTACGCTGCCAACTTATGAACAATTTAGGAAATTTTGTGCATGGGCGAGGTACAATAAGAAAGAAAGCCGAAAGGAACCAATCAGACAGCTTCATGTCAGATGGAACGAATTTGGCATAAAGAATCCATTCCTATAATTCGCCATGATAGAAATTTACAACTATTACAAGCATACAAATAAAACACAAGAAGCTTATTAAACTATTCAAAGGCTTAAAACACACAAAGTCAAGATTCAGAACTTTAAAGAAGAAGGTGGGACCACGGTTTTCGATATCGCAGCATGAAAATTTAATCCATCTTCTAGTTCATGCGTTTGTACTGAATCTTGCAAAATGTCTCTTCCTAAAAGAGTATTCCTCGCAAAAGTTTAGTATGTAGTTTTGATATGTCGCGAGAAGAAAAATTTTGAAAACGGCTGATCTAGCCCAGTGGTTATTAGTCCAATTACACTGATATGAATGAGTTGTTCACATAAACCATTTTAAACGTTAGTTAAATATTTCGAATGCACTGTTTCCCGAAGAGCCATAGCCACGATGGGGCTACGGGGCTGAACCCCAAAGTTCAAAAAAAAATTTTAATAAATTTATGTATAATTTTATTTAATTTTTTTTGTTTCATATGAAATTGTACATGACAAAGCAAATTCTTTTTTGACGTTAAAAATATATTCAGAATAGATTTCTACGGTAGGCCTTGTGTACATCATGTTTCTATATAAAAAGAAGTTTGAGTCTTCACCTACTCTACGATAATCATAAGGGGAAATTGTAAATTTTAGTATTCTTCTGTAGGATTTCAATGCAAAAATTATATTAAGAAATTGACTCATTAGTATTAAATGTACTTGTCTGCTTGGTTATTTAGTATCATTATATATATCCAGTAGTCTCATTAATCTGAATCAACTGGGACCGAGACCTGTTCGGATTAATCGAAATCTTTTCTATAAGATTTACTACGAGCTATAATTATTTGATATTTATGCGTTTTGGTCGGCAAACTTCCCTTTTCTTAATGGGGAAATTTCAATTAGTTGGCAGCACACAATCTGCGCTGCTTGTTTACGTCGGATCGCTGCCGTTGAAAAAGAAGTTTTTCGATGAGCAGAATTTTCCGATTAGAAAGATTCGGAATAAGGGGGTTTTACTGTATTAATAAAATACATCACGAAACCTAAACGAATTTAAAGTCTTCCCTGTAGCTTTTTCAGCCCCCTGTAATGGTCGTTTAGCTACAGCCCTGTGCGATTTCAATTCATGGCTTTTGCCAAATCATGAGACGGACATGGTTTTTCGGACAGATATGACTCTGCCCTGCCCTTGCGTATGCCATTTTACATTACGTAAAATAATAACACAAGGAGACCTTTTGAAAGTAAACGACAAAAGTAAAGTCAGAAGGGAAAGGCAAAGAAACCGGTCTGTTTTTCAGCTCCAACAACTTTCTGAGGTGAAGTTGCATAACGTGTACTTTGATGGTCGTGCAGACAAAATGTTAGTTCAAGTAAAGAAGGGAGACATATATTATCGCCAAACAATGGGGAAAGAGAATATAGCAATCTTGTTGCCTCGTTAATTTGATTTATAAGTAAATTTGATTCCATGATGTTGAATACGTTAGTTGTTGCAATATTTTAGTTTTCAATGTCGATAATAAATCTCCAATAATCTCCGTCTGAATACTATGATTATTTGTTTTTGTTTTTTTTCTAATTGGTCAAAAAAATTGTTAAAATTAGAGTTTGGCGGTCTATAGAACCGTGCTGCCAGGTTGGGCTACATGTTGCGGATTAGGCGACTTTTTCTGTGCCCTCGAGACAACAATTTCGAATTTTGCGACACGTTACTTTTTAAGCTACTTTTAATTATCTGCAGGCTACGAATCTTAAAAATACGCTGCTTTTTATTTTCGTATAAAAGACAGAAAACAGTTTTTGTTAAGGTATTATTACCCTCCGCAGGGATAACACAATTGCCAAATATGGTCAACACAAGAAAGCCTCCGGGGCGAGAATTTTGTGAGTTTTCGTGGGGGAAATTTATTATACTATAATTTTTGCCACCCACGTATTAATTACAGCTCAAACTAGAGCTTGTGTAATTTTGGAGAAAAAGAGACGCTTTCCCCATCCTGGATTCGAACCAGGGTCCCTCCGTTTAGCCCGGAGTGTCTTGGACCGCTAGACGAATGAGGACAGGAAACAACGCTCTCTTTCTCCGTATGTAAAGATGTTAAGGTATTATTACCCTCCGCAGGGATAACACAATTGCCAAATATGGTCAACACAGAAAAGCCTCCGGGGCGAGATTTTTGTGAGTTTGAGACCCCACGAAACTTTGACCACTCTTAGCTTTCGGGTGCCGTTCTGGAAATGGGTGAATCCATTGTTCCGTTTTTCGCTAAATACGCTGGATTTTATCTCTCCATACTTGCTGATTTCATCGATGGCCAATTTGTCCGGATATTGGTGAGGGAAGTTTTCATGCGGACAAAAACTGCTTGGTCATCGGCAGGGTAGACGGTGTAATAGAACTTTCCAATCTTAATGCCTCTAAAAGTAAACTTGTCAACTAGATCATGGTTGACCACAGTCGCACGGAATCTTGATAGCATCAACTGCAGCAGGCATCATAATCCTTCCGGGTTTGTAGTCACGTTAAATATCGTCTGAAATGCGTCGGAGGAGTGTGGAACATCCCTTACAAAGTCGATCTTGACTCTTAATATTCTTTCCGTACAGGTTCGATCGCATGAGATCGCAAACACGTCTGCACTCTCCAAGATCAGAAATTGGAATCTACTATGCATAGGATGACAGCGTTTGACAAAACACTTCGAATTCGCCTCTGCCTTGTCTACGTATTTGTACAATAATTTTAAACACCCAGGTATAAATAGCTCAAGCTAGGGTTTTTTATTTACGGCAAAATTATGTTGCTTACCCTATTCTGAATTCGAACCAGGGTCCCTCCATTGAGCCCGAAATGTCTTGATCGCTAAATGAACTGGTACGGGGACAAAATGGTTTTCTTTCTCCGCCTATAAAGATGTAAGATATTATTAAGATATTGAAGTCAACACACCGCGGGTTTAACGGATTGACCATGCTTCTGCACGGGGACTGCTTTTCGCATAAAGAGAAAAAGCTCTAGTTTGAATTATTGATACGTGGGCGCTGAAAGATATTTCATAATAAATTATCCCACGAAAACTCAAAATATTCCCGTCCCGGTGGCTTTGTGTGTTGACCATTATTTGAAAATTGTGTTAACCCTGCGAAGGATAATAATATCTTAAATCTTCTTATTTGGATACCGAAATGACAGCCTTCAATCACTTTTGAAATATCGGATAAACGAATTTCTGATTATTGGGTCTTATTATCTAAAGCTTGATCTTGAATCTCACTTGATCTTCATTACTACATTCGGATAACAATTATATAATTTTATTTTGTGTTTCTTTCTTTCTTTCTTTTTTTTTTTCCTTTTTTTTTTTGGTCTTTTACGAAATCGCAAAAATGCGCCCAGATGGCTTCATGTGTCAACTTACTGACAATCGTGTGATCCTTCTGATAAGGATAGTAATACCTTACAAATATTACTACCCTT